>LPNX010045052.1:326507-374838 GCA_001517045.1 Pseudotsuga menziesii
TATATATATATATAATTGAAGCACGACAGTTGCAACTTTTCATGAGTTGGTGACCCTTTCCCAATAAATGATTAAATTAATAATGTCGATATGTGTTTATATCATAGAATTTGGGTTTGAATGTCATCTATCCTTTTCCTAGATTGAAGGAGGATGGGACAAATATACTGTTCAGATTGATTCTATGGGCGTTGTTCAAAATTCGAAATAAACAATTTCAAAATATCAAAAATAGCCTAGTTTACATGTGATAAGTGCAAATCATGGTAGATCGAAAAATATGGGTTAACTCACTTTGTGGCAGTTTGAGAAATATTAGTATTGTACTCCTAAGTCACAATAAAAGTAAAATGCAAGATTACAAAAAATGCAAGATTAAAATTCCAATCATGTTAAAACTTTTTTAGATTAAAGTTTACTTGAACTCCAATCATGATAAAAGTAAATCATGGTAATATTACAAAAATGTGGGATTACAAAAAATATTAGATTAAAGTTTATTTTAACTCCATCTATCAACATGTGTAGCAAACTCGACCTTCATTGCAGTGAATCCATGCACCATCAAATAAGCTCTCCATGTTGTAGCGTAGCAGCATGGGAACAATGAGTTAGGTAATGTGCTCGAAGAGCATTACGTTCAATGCAGTTTAGTTCAACTCCTCCATATCTCAACCTGTGTAGCACTTACTTGACCTTCATTGCAGTGAATCCATGCACCGTTGGCAATAAGCTCTTCGTCTAGTAGCGTGGAAACATGGGAACAATGAGTTAGGTAATGTGCTTGGAGGGCATAATAAGAAGGGGCGAGGGTTTTTTGTTTTTCCACAATTTTTTGTTTCAATCAAGATTCCATCAGTGGGTGAGTCCAAAATTTCCACTGATATGTGTATTAGTGATATTATTGATCTTTGTATTAGCAACCGACAACCCACCCCTTATTTTATTTGCAGGCAGTCGGCGTCTATGGACAAGTGGACAAGAAGTGACAACTAACATGATTATTGAGAATCTTTTTTTCTTCTTAAAGGTGGGTGTGGTTATGGCAAAGAAGGGTGTGGTTTTGTCATTAAATATCCAACCCAAATCAATGGTTGAGATGCTTATATCCTGACCTCCATCCAGGCCAGCCACCTAGATTAACGATTTAAACACAAAACTGACCACATGGATTAATGGGTTTTACAGAAGGAGTGGGTTTCTCTACCTCACTCACCTTAACTTAATTTTCTATGATGGTAATTGTGACTTGAAAAACTCAAGCCATTCACCAGGAGAATAATGCCCTGGTATAAATTTCATTCGTTTGTGCTCTTCATTTTTGTTTTATTATATAAACGTTGTAAATATATCAAAAGGTTTATATTTTTTTTTTTAATATAAACACCGATAATTTATCTAGGGGTTTAAATTGACGTGGGTGGAAAGCAAAAGTGAGTCGTGATTGAACACTTCATATTTAATTTATTTTTACAAGTTAAACTATTTTAAATGAGAAACACTAAAATACATATATTTTGTTATGAAATAGATCTAGACTAACTAACCATTTCCTCAAATATATATTTTACAAATTAAATTGATTTTATCACTACAAGAAGATTGAAGATTGATGGTTGGGATATAATAGGTCTTCCACATGCAGAAACCTGCAAGAACATCTTCGTCACCTTTGGATTGTTGAAAAAGCGTGCATGGCCACAAACTACGTGGTTGTGGTAGTTTATTTAGGAGTTTAAATTGGTGTGGGTGGAAAGCAAAAGTGAGTAATGATTGAACTTTTCATATTTAATTTATTTTTACAAGTTAAACTATTTTAAACGAGAAACACTAAAATACATGTTTTTTTATGAAATAGATCGAGAAGAATTAACCATTTCCTCAAATATATATTTTACAAGTTAAACTAATTTAATTATAACAGGAAGATTGAAGATCGATGGCTGAGATATCATAGATGTTTGGCATGTTGAAACATGCAATAACATGCCCATCACCATTGGATTGTCGAAAAAGTTATGGTTGGTTATGATTGGTTACAATGATATCACATTGTAGTATTATATTATTAGGTTCAATTTGCAATATATACAAACTTGTTTATCCTCTATCGGCGTTCATCGACCAAAAATTAAGTGAATGTGCTAGTTAATAAATTAATTATGTTATAGAAAGAATAAAATATATGTATAATTTGACATGAGCATTGAAAATACACATGAATAACATCAATATAGGTAAAGATGCAAAGATAAACATTGAACTAATTTTGTGTGAACTATATTTATGTGGGAGGGATTTATAATGTAGCATCCAATTACTAACTTTTGTTGAACATTTTCTAGTAGAACTATTAGTGAAAAGCAACATACAACTAGGTCACAAACTAGAGAGAGGTTAGAAGTGTTGGGAGAACAAGCTACATTGAGTCCCCTCGTAAATATTTCACGTTACATTATGATAAAATGAGAAGAAGAAGAGCCTAGATTACATGCAATATATGGAAGATAGAAAGTTGGAACTTGTGTACATTTCAATGCATTTGAGTTTATGTTAGTGTGTCACTTGTCTACATTTGACGAACACAATCTAAAATGCATTGGAATCACTTATCCCTTCCTTGGGTTAACGATGTGACATAGACTATGCATCCATTTTAGGAGGAGGAAATGATGCATGAGACTAGCAATTTGAAGATGAGTATTTAATGTTATATGAAGTGGAACAATTATTTTTAGGCAGTGACACATCTTGATGGGTGTGTGGTTATAGAACATGTGCGATCAGATGACAATTACAACGATGCAAGAAGGTATGTTAACATGAGTGGGAGTTTAGATATGTTTTTATTGCAAGGGAAATGATTTAGAGAAACCCAAATCATCCCTTCAATCAATGAAATTTTATCATTTGAAAAAGTAAGTAACAGTAATTACATTCCTATCTTCAAGTTAGCCGAGCCTTATCGCGATGCATATACTTACCTTGATACCGAATTTAAGTTTCTCAGAGAAATAATTATAAGTTAAATAAAAAAACCCATCTTCCCATGCCACCTCTTCTGTTAAAATAAAATCCACTTGATGAAGTATTCAATAATTACTCATTTCACAATTGTTCAATCGATATTTCAAATATTGTTTTAGATTTTAGTATGAATCACAGAGTTTATATTACCAGATATTTCAAATATTGTTTTAGATTTTAGTATGAATCACAGAGTTTATATTACCAGTGTGAGCTGGAGCATCGATAAAGTTTGAATAGAAACCATAGTTTTCGAAAATATAACAGAATTTGAAACGAAATTCCTGTGATTTTCTCAGAAGAGATATACGAATGTGGCTGCAAGGATTAGAGCCCAGGTCCCCACGGGAACAACGTGGAATTCTCACCACTAAACTACAACCACTAAGTGTTCACTTTAAAAAATAAAGTGAAGATATTATAGTAGAGAGACCCTCATGCTCGTGGTTTCGAATCCCACTGTGAGCGATTTGATTTGCTCAGTTTTTTGAAGATCTCTGAAACATTCTTCATTAGTAGAAATTTCAATATAACAAATATTAATATTTTTCGATTAATTAAGTGTTGGGATCACTGTTCCAAACCGTTGAAGGATACAGAACATCTCCATAGTTAGAGGATAGGTTATACACAACCTTTTTCTAGTTCACTAAACATAATCAGAAAGCTAATGTAGTTCATTCGTAAGAAAATAATGAGTAAATAATCATTTTACAATAAAAATAAATAGGTTAAAAAGATTAGTGGAATTAATCAAAATCAAATTTACTGGTAAGAAAATAATTAGTAAATAATCATTTTACAACAAAAATAAATAGGTTAAAAAGATTAGCTAAATTAATCAAAAACAAATTTAGTGGAGTTTGTAAATTAAAGCTAAATGTAATGACCAAGAAAATGTGATTCATTTGAAAATGAATTTGGAGAAGAGTTTGTAGTGGTTTGAACTTTGGGGTAGGTTTAAAATCAAATTAATTTAGCTGATAAAAACACAATAAACCAATGTCACATTGAGAATTTGAATTAAAGTGGGGAGAGTACAAATTTTACCTTATAAGCACTCAAACCTATTACAACTCAACTTGGACAAAGATTTGCTAAAAACATATTTAATAAGTAAGAAAATAGTTGTATCTGAGAACTACAGATACTTTTGACCAAATGTTATGGATGTAATAAACATGTAAAACAAACCTCACAACCAATTAGAACAATTACTTCAATTTTAAAGGAAAATAGACATTGAGCAAGTAAGAAGTTTTTTAGGAAACATTTTACATAAAACTTTGAAGCATGAATCTAAGAGGAGACACTAGGAGAAAAATACTTAAAATCGTGAATATAATCCAATAGTTCATCCAAAATTGGAATGGGAAACTTATATTCAATAGTAATTTGGTTTAATGCTCGATACTTGACACAAATTATATAGGATCCATCATTTTTTCTTACAAGTATGATTGGTGCTTAAAAGAGACTCTTGCTTCTTGGAATAATGCCACAATCCAATAATTCTTGGACTAAGCATTAAATTTCCATATTATGTATATGATATTGTTTGTAATATCTTATCCTAACCAAGGTTGAACCATGTATCAATTCTATGATGTGATCTCTCGAACGTGGTGGAGGAAGACCGCTAGGTGGGTCTTAAAAAATGGTACTAAATTTGTAGAGCATCTTATCTAATTCTCTTATAACAATTTTCATTTGGATATTCTTCCATTCAATAACAATGTAAAAGATAAGCTTGGGCTAATTCTTTAATCATTTTCTCCATCTTATTGGACAAGACTGTCTAGGGGGGTGGGAAGTCAATTCCATAAAACTTGTATTTTTCCCCATGCTCATATATTAAAATGTGTTTTTGTAAATTTAATCCCATTGTGCCAAATGAGGCCAACCATTGAGCTCCTGATACCATGTCTACTCCTCCAATTATCATGGCATACATAGGAGACTTTAGTTTGTAGTCACTAATAGCTAGCTCTACCTTATGACATTTTTCATCACATTAAGCAGTCTTATTCCTGGGTACGACAACATGGAAGTGAGAGGTAGGGTATATGAACATATTTAACTATCTAGATATCCTT
The DNA here is from genome assembly GCA_001517045.1 of Pseudotsuga menziesii. NCBI lineage: Eukaryota > Viridiplantae > Streptophyta > Pinopsida > Pinales > Pinaceae > Pseudotsuga > Pseudotsuga menziesii. The sequence goes on from LPNX010045052.1 coordinate 331,631, forward strand.
GTATCTATAATATTATGTGAACAACCACTATCTATAAGCACAATCAATTTAGTTTTTTTTATATAGCCAACCACTCTAATATTTTTGGGTTGCAAGATGTCTAGAACTGTGGCAACATATAGTGTTGAAGTGGTATTTTGTCAGCTTGATTCCTCTTTGTTTGTTTCTTCATTGGAAGAATATATATCCCCAATTTATTCATTTGTCGTTATCCCTTTGATTTTTTTCTCACATAGGTTGAATCTTTTGTCCTTACATCAATGTCCTGGACTTCAGTTTGGAACATTAGATCTAAAACACCTACTCGTATCCTTCTTCTTTTTTGTATGAGCAGATCCTTTGGTGAGGAGACATATTTCAAACTTGTTTTTTTGCAATAAGAATAAGGACTTGGTTGATAGGCCATTTGTTTTTCTCCAATGAGTTTAGCCTTTTGATGTGCTTATTCAACAGCTTTGACATCTAGTACTTTTATTTCATTCCTTATATTTGGTTTCAACCTCAAAATGGAAATTTGTAGTAGCTGCTTGTCAAATATGTTATCAACATGGGACGCTAGCACATGTAGATCACTGAAATATTCTTGCAATGTCCCTAATTGTTGCAATCGAGTGTATTATTTGTTTCCTTCTATATCTTGAAATTATTTAAAAAATCTCTTTTTGAAGGTGTCATAGTCTCTCGTCAGTCTAAGATTTGGCGGTCCACCATAGGAATCAATCACAAGCTTCTCTTCCCAAGTGCATTGACGTGATGTTGATTTATTTGTCTTCATCATAAATTTGGTATATATCAAAATAATGTTCAAGTTTAGTAATCATGTTGGGCCTAGGGAGAGATAGGCGGATTTCAGTTAGAATTCTTCCTAAGTATGAAAATATCCAGGTCGCAAGGAAAAGGAGTTGCGACAGAAGCAGTCGCGAAAGGAAGGAAGGGCACAATAGAAGAAGTAGTAAGGAAGGAAGATGCGACAAAGAAGGAACAAAAGCAGAAAAAAAAAGAAAGAGCTAAGGGAAAGAAGCATCCAAAGAGGAATTTGCAACAACAGAAGAAGAGAGTTCGCGACAGAGGACAGTCCACGATAGAAGAGAATCCACGATAGAAGAGAATCTGCGACAAAAGAGAGTCCACAAAAAAAGAGAAGTTACGACAGAAGGAATGGATGCGACAAGGAAAGAGGAGACCTAACAAACCATGTCAAAATGCATGACGTAGCGTAACGACTGGAAAGCGACAGTTCAGAAAGATCGTGGGTATGAGATTGGCTAGAGTCGGCAGAAGCCACACGTATGGAATAATATTTGTAAGTCAGGTCGTCAGTGCCTACTGAAATGTGTTGATAGAATATGAAAAACATCATGTCGGCTAAATGTATGAAGTCGTCTGAGAGCGACATGTAAGAGTCTATAAAAGGAGGAACCCAAGTTTTATGCAAGCTAAATCCTAGTCAGTTGGCTCTAGTTCATGTGTTATATTATGTAATTTGTGTTGTCTGTTAGTGTGTTGAGTTGTAGAGAGGAGTCGAAGAACCTGCAGCTAAGTGTGCATAAGTGTAGGAGAGATTGAGTTGGTCCAGGGTGTGTTCAAATCATCAATAGAGTTAAGTAGAGGAAGAATAGCAACAGAAGACCAGAGATCATGAGAGGAGAAAGAAGTCTATATAGATAAGGAAGAAATATATAGAGCAGAGTATGTAGCTTAGTGCGCAGACAAAAGGGTGCCATATATTTCTCATGCCAGATGAAGAGCGCCTTTCTACTTTTTCTCGGATGGGTTTCCACGTTAGATACTGTGTCGAATGTGTGAATGATGAATGTGTTTAAGTCGCATATGTGTGTGTGTGTGTATGTGTGTGTGTGTGTGTGTTGTGAATGAGTGTTATATATTTGCTTATGAATGAGTTTATATGTATCTATCACACTGTTATCGTTGAATGTATCTATGCTACATCGAGTTTATTGTTATAATACCTATCAAAGGATGAGTTGTGTCGCAACTTAACAATGCATAATCAGTATAAATACCCCACCCACTAGCTTCGGTCGAGCGCCTTGGTGGACTACCAAGGGATGAGAAATCCCCCACCCAATTGTGGAAACCTAGTTCTGGATGTTACCCATAGAAAGATATCTTGGGTAAGACTGCATCTACGCCGTAGGTGCTAATGATTGAGCCTCACTCTGTCAAGCTGATATCTTGGGCTTTGTTGCACGCAAAGGAGGTACTAAACCTGGGTCAAAGAGAGGAAAACAAAAACAAATCCATCTCATGCCTTCTTGTTTGTATGTGCCATCAAATTTCAATATGTCTATTTTTATTTTGTGTATAACATTATTGGATGAACTTGCATTATTTGATGAATGATGTGATCATGAAAAAGAACTTGGGCTATTTATTCTTTTTTTTTTTTTTAAGGATTCCAACTCATCTTTCAACTATAAGTGTGGTTCAAATTTCTTGCATTGTGGTTGTAATTTTGGTGTACACCTTAACCTCCATCTTTTTCATTCATTCAACTACCTCTAAGTTGATAAGTCTTGTGACTCTGGTCTTCCTTGAATTTTGTGTGTTCCTCATGATGCAAGGAATGGTTTCTAATTAACAAAATATAAGGTATATGTACTCTCCACACAAAACCCACAAACCAACAAAATAACTATTACACTTGATTTTAATTGTCAAAATTATGATTTCACCTCATGACTTTGTAAGTCATCCAAGAGGAGGAGTTGTTTACCAATGGTTGGCATAGATATGCAAATCAAATAATATGTTGGAGCTCTTGACTATCTGGCACACCTTCTTTAACTAAGTCTCTCAAGTGGAATGAAATACTATGATACTCTTATGAATACTCTGAATACTTCTAGAATTGAATGAGATCACGAGTGAAGTGGTCTTGCTAGTTATTCTTGTTGGTCGTACACTACAGAAACCTAAATTTTAGGATGACGAAGGAAGTTGTTGCCACTGATGTTGAATGAGGTAGTTTTTATTTGTGTTGATAGTCGTTGATAGCCATTAGGGTGACGAGAAGAGTTGATATCCATTAGAGTGGTGTTAATACTTTTTCAAAAGAGAACAATCCAATAAATGACACTTCACAACTAATTTCTTGGGATTCTATCTAATACTAAGTAGGTCAAATATTGAAATCTTCATGTAGAGGTAAATGTAGCCTTAACAAAGTACAGAGCAGTATTCATGCAGTACGAACAATCTCCGAGGTATTCAAAATATTCACACTCTGATGCCAATTATATATATATATATATATATATATATATATATATATATATATTCCAAGCACAAGAGTTACAACTCTTCACGAATTGGTGACCCTTACCCAATAAATGATTAAATTAGTAAAACACATATGCATTTGTATCTTAGAATTTGGGTTGGAATACCATCTATCATTTTCCTAGATTGAAGGAGGATGTGAAAAATATATTCTTCAGATTGATTCTATGGGTGTCATTCAAATTTCTAAATAAACAATTTCAAAATATCAAAAATAGCTTAGTTTACATGTGATAAGTGCAGTTCATGGTAGTTGGAAAAATATTGGTTAACTCACTTTGTGGAAGTTTGAGAAATATTAGTATTGTACTCGTAAGTCACAAAAAAAATTAAATGCGGAATTACAAAAATTGTTAGATTAAAATTCCAATCATGTTAAAAGTATGTTAGATTAAAGTTTACTTGAACTCCAATCATGATAAAAGTAAATCATGGTAATATTACAAAAACGTGGGATTACAAAAACTGGTATATTAAAGTTTAGTTTAACTCCTCCATCTCTCAGCATGAGTAGCAATGACTCCTCCATCTCTCCGCATGCATATCAATGACTCAACCTTCATTGTAGTGAATCCATGCACCATCTAATAGGCTCTCCATGTGGCAGCATAGCAACATGGGAACACTAAGTTAGGTAATGTGCTCGAAGGGTATTAGGTTCAATGTAGTTTAGTTTAACTCCTCCATATCTCAACGTGCATAACAATTACTCAACCTTCATTGCAGCGAATACATACACTGCCAAATAAGCTCACCGTCTGGTAGTGTAGCAACATTGAAACAATGAGTTAGGTAATGTGCTCGAAGGGCATAATAAGAAGGGGTGAGGCTTTTTGTTTTTCCATGAATTTTTGTTTCGATCAAGATTCCATCAGTGGGTGAGTCCAAAATTTCCATTGATTTGTGTATTAGTAATTTATTATTGATGTGTGTATTAGCAACCGACAACCCACCCCTTGTTTTATTTGCAGGTGGTTGACCTCTATGGACAAGAAGCGACAACTAACATGACTATTGAAAAAAAAAATTTTCTTAAAGGTGGGTGCGGTTATGGCCAAGAAGGGGGTATGAGGTAATGACATAATAAATGTCCAACCCAACTCGATGGATGAGATTCTTATATCCTGACCTCCATCCAAGCCAACCACATGGATTAACGGTTTAAACACAAAATTGACCACATGGATTAATGTGTTTTAGAGAAGGAGTGGGTTTCTTTGCCTCACCTTAACTTAAATTTTCTATGATGGTAATCACGACTTGAAAAACTCAAGTCGTTCACCAGGAAAATAATTCCCTGGTATAAATTTCATTTGTTTGTGCTCTTCATTTTTGTTTTATTATATAAACTTGTAAATCTATCGAAAGGTTTATATTGGTTTTTTATTTTATTTTTATTTTAATATAAACAATGATAATGTATTTAAGGGTTTAAATTGGCTTGGGTGGAAATAAAAAGTGAGTCATGATTGAACTCTTCATATTTAATTTATTTTTACAAGTTAAACTATTTTAAACGAGAAACACTAAAATGCATATTTTTTTAATGAAATAGATCTAGATTAACTAACCATTTCCTTAAATATATATTTTACAATTTAAACTGATTTAATTACTGCAGGAAGATTGAAGATTGATGGTTGGGATATAATAGGCCTTCCACATGTTGAAATCGGCAAGAACATATTCGTCACCATTGGATTGTTGAAAAAGCATGCATGGGCACAAATTAAGTGGTTGTGGTAGTTTATTTAGGAGTTTAAATTGGTGTGGGTGGAAAGAAAAAGTGAGTCATGATTGATCTCTTCATATTTAATTTATTTTTACAAGTTAAACTATTTTAAACGAGAAACACTAGAAAGCTTTTTTTTTTGGAAATAGATCGAGAAGAATTAACCATTTCCTCAAATATATATTTTACAGGTTAAACTAATTTAATTATAGCAGGAAGACTAAAGATCGATGGATGGGATATCATAGGTCTTCCACATGCTGAAACCTACAATAACATGTCTCTCACCATTGGATTGTCGAAAGCGTTATGGTTGGTTATGATTCATTACAATGATTACTCATGTAGTATTATAGTATCAGGTTGAATTTGCAATATATACAAACTTGTTTATCCTCTATCCGCATTCATCGACCACAGATTAAGTAGTTGTGCTAGTTAAATAAATAATTATATTATAGGAATAATAAAAGATATGTATAGTTTGACATGACCATTGAAAATACACATAAATAACATCACTACAGGGAAAGATGCAAAGATAAACATTGAACTAATCTTTTTGTTCGCTTATTTTGTGTGAACTATATTTATGTGGGAGGGATTTATAATGTAGCATCCAATTGCTAACTTGTGTGGAGCATCTTCTAGTAGAATTAATAGTGAAAAGAAGCATAGAGGTAGGTCACAAACTGGAGAGAGGTAAGAAATGTTGGGAGAACAAGCTACATTGGGTCTCCTCATAAATATTTCATGTTACACTATGATAAAATGAGAAGAAGAAGAGCCTAGATTACATGCAATATATGGAAGATAGAAAGTTGGGAACTTGTGTACATCTCAGTGCATTTGAGTTTATGTTAGTGTGTCACTTGTCTACATTCGACGAACACAACCTAAAATGCATTGGAATCGTTTATCCCTTTCTTGGGTTAACCATGTGACATAGACTATGCATCCATCAGAGGACGAGGAAATGATGCATGAGACTAGCAATTGGAAGATGAGTATTTAATGTTATGAAGTGGGACAAATATTTTTAGGGAGTGACACATCTTAATGGGTGTGTGTATATAGAACATGTGGGATCAGATGACAATTACAACAATACAAGAAGGTATGTTAACATGAGTGGGAGTTTAGATATCTTTTTATTGCAAGGGAAATGATTTAGAGAAACTCAAATCATCCCTTCAATCAATGAAATTTTATCATTTGAAAAGTAGGTAACAATAATTACATTCTTATCTTCAAGTTAGGCAAGCGTTATCCTCATGCATATACTTACCTTGATACCCAATTTAAGGTTTTCAGAAAAGTAGTTATAAATTACATGAAGAACTCATCTTCCCACCTCCTACTTAACCAGGTCCTCAATAATTACTCATTTCACACTTGTTCAATCGATGTTTCAAAGACTATTTTATATTTTAGTATGATTGGTTGTACATAAGCATTTTGAACCAACACAAAAGTGTGAACCTTCAGCCTTAATCAAATGGAACTCTGAAGTAATCTTTGTGCATTTGCATTTCATGGTCTAGCATAATGGAACTCTGAAGTAATCTAATCTTTGTGCATTTGCATTTCATGGTCTAGCATCTTCTGTACAGAAACATAAAAGTTGATGCAACTGAAATCAAAAGTAAAGACCCATATGGTGTGAAGGTCTGAAAACTTTGTGAGATGGAGATTGAATAAAGCTTGGATAGAAAATGCTCCTACCATAGTTTTCGAAAATATCATTGAATTGGAAACAAAAATACACAGTTCTTCTAAGAAGAGATGTTCGAATGTGGCTGTTGGGATTCGAGCCCAGGTCTTCATGGCCACAACGTGGAATTCTCACCACTAAACTACAACCACTGAATTTTTACTAAAGAATAATAATAATGTGTATATGTGCTAGTAAAGCGACCCTTAGGCTCGTGGTTTTAAATAAATCCAACGGTGAGTGATTTGATTTGCTCAGTTTTTTCAGGATCTCTAAAACATTCTGAAACATTTTTCATGAATAGAAATTTCAATATAACAAATAATAATAATTTCTATTATTGTTTCAAACCGTTGAAGGATACAGAATATCTGGATAGTCGGACGACATGTTGTACACAACCTTTTTCTAGTTCACTAAACATAATACCTATATGTTATGAGCAAGAAAATATGATTTATTTGAAAAAGAAGTAAAATGAATTTGTAAAAGAATTTGTAATGGTTTAAAGTTTGGGGTAGGTTTAAAATCAAATTAGTTTGGTTGGTAAAAATGAAATAATTAAATTAAAAAAAATCTAAATCTTATTTTTTAAGCACATAAATCTATTACAACTTTATTTGAATAAAAATTTATTAAAAACATATTTAATAAATAAAATAATAGTTGTATATGAGAACTACAAATACTTTTGACAGTGTTATGGATGTAATAAAAATGTAAATTAAAACAATTGCTTCAATTTTAAAGGAAAATAGGCCAAAGGTAAATAGACCTTGAGCTAGTAAGAAGTTTTTTAGAAGGACTAGTAGAGGAACTAGGTTTTACTAGGAAGTTTTTTTTAGAAGAACTAGGAAGGTTTTACTAGGAAATTTGGGTTTTATTAGGAAGTTTTTTTAGAAGAACTAGTAAAGGAACTAGGTTTTCTTTTTGTCAAGACGATTAACAAAGTAGACTATGATAAATCTTTGAAAGTTTTGACTAGTCAGTGCAAATCTCTAGGTTTCAATCACTAAAATGAGTGTGGTAACGTTGATAAGATAAATGTCATACCCCCATTGAGTTATCCTTGGATTATTTACATATTCAATATGTGATTTTGTGTATATGTGAATATTTTGATGGGGTGAAAAAATGTGTGAAAATATATTACAATATGATAATGTAAATAGTAACTTAATATGTTGTATATAGTTTTAAAATAAAAAACTAAAATTATTGGCCATAATTTTGAATAGTTTTAAATGGATCATTACATAATTTTTATAAGAAAGTTCAACTACTTGATATTCAAATAGAAATTTAGTTGTATTATACAAACATCACTCAACCATGACACTCAACTACATAATATTTCAAGCTTAAATTTAATTGTATTATACAAATATCACTCAACCATGACCCTCAACCATAGTAGTATAATTCAAGTACGAATATGGATACGAGGAAAAAATACGTAACTAAAAAATCCAATACAAATAAAATACGGAAGTAGACTTCTTATATATAATATTTTTAATTAAATATACAACAATATATATAACATTTAATATATTTAAATATATACAATATTTTTAATGAAATATTAAATATCAACCATTAAACTTTAAAAAAATCTTTCTTTTTTAAAACATATTTTTTATAACCAAAATTACTCTTTAAAAAACAAAAATATAATGCCCTTAGTATAAGAGAGGAAACTCTTTGTTATTAATAGTTATTAATTATTTTAATAATAAAGTAAATAATATTTACCACTATTTACATTTGGAATTAATTAATTAATGTTTAATTTGTATTAGGGTTAACTTTGACTTCCTAACTAGCAAGGATGTAAGTGGTTTTGGGCACATGGTTTTGGTAACCAATAAATCTAGTGCTACTATTATATTTGCATATTTATTTTTTTGGCATATTTTTATTCCTATTAAATTAAATTACAAAATATAAAATTGAAAGGTATTTATTTTATATTATTTTAATAATTAAAATTTGGCTTTTTAAAATCAATTTTCAAAATTAATCCGTATTAGTATTAAAAATAGATTGAATATTGACAAGTTCGAATTTGTTCGAAATTTACGTACACAGAAGGCTAATACGACCGAATTATGCTACTATGCCCTCAACTACATAATATTTCAAGCAAAAATTTAGTTGTACTATACAAACATCACTCTACCATGACTTAGCAGAGGGCTCTTTAGAGTTGTCCTGAACAAAATTTCACTCAATGGATTTCCAAATATTTAATACATCTAATAACATATATTAATGCTACAATGAAACGAAAAGATAATTTTCAAAAACTATATGAGCTTCACAAAATTCTGTTGAATAAAACTGGGAAGGAACTTCTTTACTGATGTAGAAAAAGAATGGAGCATTTTGAAATAAAAACATATCCAAAATATTTAAATGGAACAACTTCCACTTATGAAAATTGGACAAAAATGAAGTGTACTATTATTAGCAGGTCAGCAGCTCTGTCTTAGCAATTTCGTATGTTTGTTCTGTCATCCTCGTTTCCAGCTCCCATCCTCTTTTTTAAAGCATATCAGCCTGCACTTTAAATACTCTCTAAATATGAAAAAAAAATGTATATAAAAATTATCCAAACAGTTTCATTTATTCAAATATTACATGCTTATAATCTCATAACTTAGTCAATTACTACAGTTGAATATCCATAGAGCTGGATTTCTTGAATGTTCCTTTCCACAATTACCCTCAATAAGACAGCCAGGACATTCCATTCAGCCCAATTGTTTGTAGCCTTCATTGCTTCACATTTTTCAAGAGTGGTTTGTCATGATTAAAAGAAAACTCAAGCCTTGGTTTTATTAATGGTTGGTTTTAAGATAGGGTTATCAATATTCTGTTATTTTAAGGCAAGCCATTTAGTGGTTGGATCTCAAGTTGTTTGAAACTCAACAAGTAGCATGCTTACTGCAGCCATATTAAATAGCCTGCAGCGGGCCCGATAAATAAGTCTAAATTATTCACAAGTAAAATTAATTTGATGAAAAACTAAATTAATGAAATTTCAATAACCTTTCACCACAGAAATTTATTTCCTTAAAAGCATGCATTTCTTGCCTTTCTACCATGGAATCCTCAAAGGAGCTTTTACCTTCAATATGGATTTCCACCACCAGATATTTTCATCTTCCTAACTCTTACAAGAACATTGCTTTGTAACCCAGGTTTGCTGTAAACTATCCTGTAGAAGCACTGGAGATTGAGCTTGTGAAACACTAAATTTCATTTACAATTCAGACACCCTGCAAAATGGTCATTTACAAAATATAATCTTAGAAAAGACTCCCGTAATTTTAACAAGAAATTTTCTGTGGCTGCTGGGATTCGAGCCCAGGTCTCCACGGCCACAACGTGGAATTCTCACCACTAAACTACAGCCACTGATTTATACACCTAAGCTAACGTGCCTATTACTGATATCCTTACCTGTATGCGATTTTTCAAAAATAAATGGGAAGGATGAAAGCAAGGAGAGACGTAGCACGCGGAGAAAGATTACATAAAATAACTCCTATAACCCGCCGCCTTAAAAGAGAAAGCAGCATAAATATAACAGAAGGAGAAAGGCTGTTTTCTTCCTTTCAAAACACAGGGAGCAGGGATGGAATTTGAAAGCAAATTCAGTCGTTCTGACAATTTCATCAAAAACATTAAACAATTTTAACTACATTCGGGGGCATAATTTTTTTAGAAATTCTGTCATACCAGATTTGGCCGTAATTCACTAACAAATTGTCTCATGCCGTCAAATTCCATCGATGCGATGCAAGGAAGAAGAATCAATCGTTTCGAGGAATCGATCTCCTGAACAGGCAGAATATAGGACGGGGGTTCGAGCCCTATTGATGGTGCTTTATAAGCTTATGTGTGAGATTTTCTGTTCTAAGAACAGTTAGAGCACCTCTTATAAGCCTATATTGTTATTTCGGTTTTTATTTTTTGTAATAAGAAATTTAATTTCAATATAGTATAATATATATTATTAACTTTTGGCCTATATTGTTATTTCAGTTTTTATTTTTTTTAATAAAAAAATTAATTTCAATATAATATAATATATATTATTAACTTTTGGGATTATTAGTTTACATAAATCTTTGTAAACTAAATTTAACAAATCTCATAAAGTTGATTAAAGTTGAAATAATTACCAATATAGATTCATCTTAACTCTAATTTTATGAAGCACCAATAAAGATCAAGTTTTTTAAGTTGTAAACTTTCCTCCTGTTGTATCGTAAAAAATAATTCCACCTTTGTGGGTTTGTAATCCCTCTTGATGCTTGATAGAGTTAGAGTTAAGATGTATCTATGTATGCCTATAGGGACATCCATAAAGGTAGTCCTTGTTCCAAATTCATTGAACATACAACCATCATAATTCACCAAGATTAACTATATATTAAGACTACTAAGATGTATCTACGTTGGATCCTATGCCAATAGGGACATCCATAAAGGTAGTCTTTGTTTCGAATTCACTCAACATACAACCATTGGATTCACCAAGACTAAATGATCTAATTAGCTCATTCTTCAATGGTTTATTTGTTGCTACAAATTCATTGTTATTTTTAGGAATCCAATGTACTTAGTGGAAAATTTAGCAACAATCATGCTCTTACAATAGACATAAGGAATTTTTAAATGTGAAAAAGGTCTACCTTGAAATTGCTTGCTTAACTCTTTATAAAATCTCAAAACAATCAAATTAAAAATGATATCTTAAAGATATTCTCCATTGTGTAGGTGACTCAAATGCTACAAAGGTGAAATATTCATTTCATTTAATACTTATCCAGGTCCTCTAATTGGCCTTGCTAGAACCAATGTTTGGTACAATTATTCTTTTCTTTAAGGGTATTTCTTCGGTGTTTATCCCACTTTTGGGAACCATTCATTCATTCTAAAGAATAAGTTACACCACCTTGTAATTGTTAAGTTCACCATGACTTCTTATTCCTTTGTATATGGTGAGAGTAACTTCCATGCTTGCATGTTGTTTCAGTCAAGCCTTTGTAGTGCCCCAATGGCAACTCTCTAATGGCTACCCAAGTGTTGATGTGGGTTGCAAATCCATGTCCTTCTAACTTGATGTTATATGCATTGCTTCCATTGTTTTCCTCAAGTAAATTGCATGGGCCCTTTCCTTCCTAGCTTCACCAAATAACCTCTTGACTTTTCTCCTTATGTCACCTGTAATTTTTTTGGCTGGATAGTGCAATGATTTTGAGGAGGTTAAGGAAGTCCCTTCTAAATATAGAGTTAAGATATAATTCAATGATCTTAGTAAGATCAAAAGCTTTACATATCACCGAGTGATCTTATGGAAGGGGTTTCATAGTGGGATCAAATCCTTCGATTGGACAATCATCTTTAAAACCCAATGACCAATCCATATCTCAATGGACCTTTTGAGTTGTAATTACCTCTTTCTCTCTATACACACACACACACATATAAATATACATATACATATACATGTTAACACCTAACTTTTGTCTGCCTACCTTGTTATTAGCCCCATCACACCTATACATCATTACCATATTCTATTTCCACTATTTTCACCTTGGTAAAATGTTATATATCTAGGGGAGGATAATATGGGGTACCTAAGGAGGTATCCAAGGGGAATGCATGATGTAATGGGTACCTAAATGGGAATAATATATGTAATGGGTACCAAACGAGAATAATTAAAGTAATTTGGTCATTAATAATGGAATATGGTCCACTTGATATACTCCAAGTGGCCATTAATGGAATATGGTCCACTTGAATGGGGTTAGAAGAAATAATATAATATATAATAATAAGTCATAAACCCTTAAATATGCTCATGAGAAAGTATAAATAGACATGAGTATCATTGTGTTAGTCATGTGGAAGATTGTTATTTTACAAGTGTGGCTTGAGGAGTGATTCCTTCCTTAAGGAGTATTTGATGGTGTTACCCTACCTTAAGGGTTCTCCATATCTTGGTGTTATTCTTATGGTGAATGCATTTTAGTTGCTTTTGAAGTGTTCTATATCTTTGTTGTGATTCAATTTTCTTGGTTAAGGATCACTACAAGTGGTATTAGAGTCCGTAGTGGAATCAGAAGAAGATACTGTAAAATCTCATGAAGAAAATTATGAAGCAAGGAATATATAAGAAGAAGAATATGAGGAGCTTCATGATTCCCAGGAATCACATGTTATGAAATCAGAGAAAGAGTTTCCCATTGTTCATGTTGCGACATATTGCTACCCACACTATTTCAAGAAGAAACAATCATCGAGGACAAGTTGGGAGCACCAAAAAACCTACAATGGGCCACGAGGAAACCAATGAAGAAAGAAATATGGAGATGCATGGAAGACTGCAAGCGATACAATGATATACCAAAGAAACACAGCATCATCTTGGAACCACTAGAGAACGAATCAAGATCAAGGAAGCAATGAATCCATGAAGCCATTAGCCCATGTATTCACATTCCACTCGGATGGATGGATGCACGTGTTTGGTATCATTTGACTAAGTTTCTTAGTCAATCTTATTATCTGTATTCCTCTCATGTTTCAAGGATGAAACATTTTTAAGGGGGGTATAATGTTATATATCTAGGGGAGGATTATATGGGGTACCTAAGGAGGTATCCAAGGGGAATACAGGATGTAATGGGTACCTAAATGGGGATAATATATGTAATGGGTACCAAATGGAAATAATTAATGTAATGTGACCATTAATAATGGAATATGGTACGGGTTAGTTAGAAGAAATAATACAATAATAAGGCATAGACCCCTAAATATACTCATGAGAAAATATAAATAGACATGAGTATTATTTTGTTAGTCATATGGAAGATTGTTATTTTACAAGCATGGCTTGAGGAGTGATTCCTTCCTTAAGGAGTATTTGATGGTGTTACCCTACCTTAAGGGTTATCTATATCTTGGTGTTATTATTATGGTGAATGACTTTTAGTTTCTTTTGAAGTGTTCTATATCTTTGTTGTGATTCAATTTTCTGGGTAAAGGATCAATACAAGTGGTATCAAAGTCTGTGGTGGAATCATAAGAAGATACTGTAAAATCCCATGAAGAAAAATATGAAGCAGGGAATATACAAGAAGAAGAATCTGAGGAGCTTCGTGATTCCTAGGAATCACATTTTATGAAATCAGAGAAAGAGGTTCTCATCATTCAGGTTGCGACATATCGCCACCCACACTACTTCGAGAAGAAACAATCATCAAGGACAAGTTGGGAGCACCAAAAAACCTATAATGGACCACGAGGAAACCAACGAGGAAAGAAATATGGAGATGCATGGAATACTACAAGAAATACAAGGAGAAACCAAAGAAATGTAACATCATATTGGAACCATAATAGCACAAATCAAGATCAAGGAAGCCATGAATCCATTAGATCATGTATTCACATTCCACTTGGATGGATGGATGCATGTGCTTGGTATCATTTGACTAAGTTTATTAGTCAATCTTATTATGTGTATTCCTCGCATCTTTTGAGAACGAAACATTTTTAAGGGGGGTGTAATGTTATATATCTAAGGGAGGATAATATGTAGTACCTAGGGAGGTATCCAAGGTGAATAAAGGATGTAATGAGTGCCTAAATGGGAATAATATATGTAATAGGAACCCAATGGGAATAGTTAATGTAATGTGGCCATTAATAATGGAATATGGTCCACTTGATGGTTGGGGATTATTAGAAGAAATAATATAATAATAAGGCATATACCCCTAAATATACTCATGAGAAAGTATAAATAGACATGAGTATCATTTTGTTATTCTCATGGAATATTTTTATTGTAAAATTGTGGCTTGAGGAGTTATTCATTCCTTAAGAAGTATTTGATGGTGTTACCCTACCTTAAGGGTTCTCTATATCTTAGTGTTATTCTTATAGTGGATATCTTTTAGTTTCTTTTGAAGTGTTCTATATCTTTGTTGTGATTCAATTTTATGGGTTAATGATCACTACATAAAACCAAAAAATAAAAGTCGCACATAAAAATGACCATTTTACAAAATTAATTTCCTCAATTATCTCAAAATTAATGAGCAACTTATGCCCTAACTTTTTTTTTTATGTTACTCCTTTTTCTCACTCAACAAAGGAAAGAAATATGGCATAACACCTATGATAGCTCAATTTGGAAAAAAAATATAGAAAAGGTGAAAGGCACAAAATCAAAGGCAAAAGCCAACAATAAAAAAATAAAAAATCAAAGTGTTATCCTTATCCTAAAGCTATATGTCACGCCTATAAATGAACTATCAAGAACCATCACTCAAAATCAGCTTCTCTACTCATCGCCCATACCGTTACTTTGCTAAAATCTCCCTTGAGTAATCCCATTTCACCTTTGTTGGAGATATGCACCTTGTGACGTGTGGTTGGAGAAGATTGGGATGTTAGGATACTAGGATCACTCTTCTTCATAAAGCTGCAGGGACCCTTGTCACTACTACTATGAGGTAACTCTTGGTCCATGTATAGCCCATTCTTTTAATAAAAAAGAAAAAAACATTCTTTGATTTGTTAAATGTATGTGTCAGAGAATGTGTTCCATGTTAGTTTAGTTTTGCTTAACTGCTTTTAATTCCAATAATATGTATGCTTAGAATAGTTTTAGTTTTTTTTTTAAATTTGATTCTATATTAATTGAAAAAAAAGTATGTACAATAATTTACCTCTTTTCCATGTAGAATTCTCAAAAAGAAAAAAGAGGTCAGCAACATGCCTATCATGTCCATTCAAACAATTTCAGAGTTTTAGACTGAGACAAGCCCTAGAGTCTATTCTCAGTAGCAGTTTAATTTCCATGGTCCCCCATAGGCCAAGGGTTATGAGCCAAATGACACTCAGAGATGTCTAAACACCAAAAGATAACCAAACACAATCAAGACAGTCAAACACCCTCTTGGGATGAGGAGGAGATGAACCTGGTTTAATGAATCCATGCTTTTTACCCGCTTCCGAAGTCGTGTCGGTTGAGACACTATGATGATGCGCTGCCAACATTTCCATGAGCTTGTATAGTTTATTGTTGAGGTTGTTGTGCATGGTGACTTTATTCTGGGCCAAGTGTTGAATACATGTCTCCATTGTAACAAACCTGGTCTCCATGGTCGCGTTCTAATTCTCCTTCTAAGGAGACTCCATAGGGTTGTCCCCCATTCCTTAGTGCTTGTCCCCTTCTCTACCTTCATCCAAACCCATGCCCATCATGGATTTCATTCTCCAAAATAGGCCAAGGGTTATGGTGTGTCTTCTTTCTCTGGTGCGCAGATCCCCAAAGTCATCTATTATCCCATTGAAACTTGCTTGTAGTGCCTCTGGCGTGTTACCCTAATTCCTATTATTTTCTCTTTTTTCCCAATGTTCAACACACCCACATGCCTGTTGGCTCACTTTCGAGATGAAGAAACCATGGATATTGTTAAGATCCTTCATAGCCCTTGGCATATGATATCTCCTAGGCCAAGATGTTGTGTGTTTGTAGGTGGTCTTGGTGTGTACCATCTTGCACCTGCAAAGGGTAATGCAAAGGTTGTGGAGGTAAGTTGAGGCAATGAACAACACTGAATTAGATATGGGAGGACGACTGTAATATTGAACCTTGTCTTGTTGAAGAGAAAAGTAGGGTGGTTGAGTATAAGATTCTGATCAACTATAGTGCCAAGACAACAACCTTGTCAATTGATGATGGATTTCTGTTGATTGTGGTTTCCTTTCTCTTCCCATGATGACCCGACTCCAAGATAGTACTCTTCCTGCATACAATTTGCTGCTAACTTTCTTGATGAGACATTTCTGACAATCCAAATCCATACTACCCTTGTTTGAGTAGAGGATCCGCCATCCCACTTCCCTTCGTCGGCATGGGGGTCATGCATGCCCATATGACATGTAGGAATCATCATGACACCTGTCATGGGGTCATGATTAGGATAATTTTAATTTATGTTTGTTTGTAGTTAAATTTTCCTGTTTGAATTCCTACTAAGGTTTCCTGATACCTTAGTGGTTGTATTTTGGTACATACTGGTTTGAAAAAACCAATAACAATAACAATATCTATATATATATATATATATATATATATATATATATATATATATATATATAGAGAGAGAGAGAGAGAGAGAGACAGAGAGAGAGAGAGAGACAGAGAGAGAGAGAGAGGTTTACAATCAAAGTGATTTGACTTTTAATTAATTTCAATAAATAAAAAATCAATTCTTTGAGGTATAACCTTGGAAAGGAGAAAAACCCTAATTTCAATTAAAAAAATTATCATTATGGACCAAATTCCCAAAATAACATAAAAATATTTTCTAAAACTAGGTTTTTACCGATTTTGGGTTTTCCACATAAACATTATGTGTGTATATTTAATGGTTTCTTGTGCTTATTATTTTCTGCATATTATTAATATTGATGCTCATTTAAATCCTAAGAATTTTCCCTTCTTCATCAATCTCTACTTAATTAGTTTGAAATGCCAAGCTTGCTCGATTTCCTTATTAAGAAAGAAACATTGAAGACTAGATGTACACATGAAGATGGAGGAAACTCCAATTTGTAATCCATACTTCTAATCCTTTGCAACATCTTATAGGGACCATAGTACTTGAGTGCTAATTTATTGTCATTTTTTGTTGTTTGAGGGACATCTATTTGTATAGTTGTGACCTCAAAAATACCCAACACAACGCTTCAAAATTTATTTTACTATGATGTTGATATGCTTGTTGTTTCATCATATTTTGTGCTATATCCATGTTTCATTTTAATATTCCGAGAGCCTCTTGTTGGTTCTCTATGTGATCCTCCAATTCTTGAACCTCATATTTACTTTTCAAGGGTGATGTGATGGATGGAGGTCGATAGCCATAAAGTGCCATAAATGGGGACATTTTTTATCAAGTATGGAAGGATTTGGTGTACGGAAATTATGTGAAGGAAACCAAATGATTCATTGTGTTTGTTTATCAAATGAAAAGAATCAAAGGTACCCTTGTAGACATTTATTCACAATCGTAGTTTTCCCATCAGATTGATGATGATACGAGAATATACAAGCCAATTAAGTACCCAAATAAGAAGATATTTTATTCCAAGAATTACGAGTGAAAAATTGATCTTTATTAATTGTGAAAATATGATTCACGGCATGATATAGGATCTAAGGGAATCTTCACAATTCATTATTACTCACAAAATATGCAGAAAACAATAGAAAGAGTGAAATTAACACATAGAAATGGTGTAAATACCAGAGTTTATTATGACTGTCCAACATGTAAATATTTCTGGAACATGTTTAATTAAAATAGGGAGAAATTGTTATCCTTTGGAGGTGATTTGGATGCATACATGTGGAAGGCTTAGATTTGGCCTCAAAACTGCCCTAGGTGGACTAATGAGCTCCCAAATCACCTAAAACGGTCACGAATGTTAGTGTGAACATGGATGGAGAATTCTAGGACATAAATGAGGGTATTCTAGGCATGGTGGAGTGCATGGGTGAGTGGGAGTGGCTCTAGGAAGCAATAAATGATTTGAAAGAGTACAAAACCACCTATAAACATGCATGGGCGCCTCTAGTCAACTAGTTTCCCTAATTTGAGGGATTGGGAGCACACCAAGGACTGAGAATTCATTAATGAGGGTGCATGTGTAACCAAAATGATCAAATGAGGGTGCTTGGGTGCATTTATGAGTCCAAAACACCAAAAGGACCAAGGTTGACCAACACAACCTAGATTTGGACCATATAAAATAAGCAAGAGACTAATAAAAATGTGTCCTAGGTGTACGACCATGGTGCTAATGTGGAATAATTATCTAACACCCCCCCTCAATCCTAAATTAGTGTAATTACATCACATTATTGAGGCCTTGGAAACTAAGGTTCAAGTCACCTCTTACAAAAATTTATTAGTCCATATAACCAAGGTAAGGAAAAAAAACTCATGGGAACAAAACCTACCCTCTAAAATGGACATGGGATCAACCATCTCCAAGAGTCACCCACTCCAAGAAGGGATCTCAGATAGGTGAATGTATTCTCTGTGAAAATCTTGGTGAATATGTCAGCAGTTTGGTCTGCACATAGGAAATACTGCAATGATATCACCTGCTCATGCACCAAGATCCTGATGTAGTGCATGCGCTTCTCAATGTGCTTAGTCCTCTATCCCTACACTCGATCAATGGAAATATTGATTTCATTTTTATTGTCATACCAAATTACTGTGGGTGAATCAAATGAAAATCGAAGTTCACCAAGAATACCTTGCAACCACACACATTGTGTAGCTGTGTCCACTGCTCCTCTGTACTCCACCTCAATTGAAGAAAGGGATATAGTGTGTTGTTTCTTTTTTGAACAACATACTGGACCAGGTGAAAGCATGAAGGAATAACCTGAATTGGTCTTTCTGTCAGTGGAATCTCCAGGCCAATCAGAATCAGTAATTCCAACTAGTTCTAGTGGAGAACCAACAACATAGTGTACCTCGAAGTGTTTTGTTCCTTGCACATAATACAAGATTCTTTTTACATCCTTCTAATGGATCTCATGAGGATCCTGCATATATATTACAAAAACACCTACAACATTTGCCAAATCAGTTCAAGAGTGTGTAATATACAACAAACTCCCAACTAGTTTTCTGTACAACGAGTTGCCCACCAATGGAGATGCACCAAAATCACCTAGTTTTATTCTTGAGAGGAATGGGAACTTGGCTGCCTTACATTCAACCATTTTGAACTTCAATAAAAAGTTTGAAACATACTTTGGTTGGATAACCTTGATCCCCACATCATATTTCTCAATCTCTAAGCCAATAAATTGTTTTAACAATCCAAGGTCAGTGATGGAGTATTCACTGTGCAATGAAGACTTTATTGATCCTATATCATTAGTGTATCTCCATGTAATCAAAAGGTCATAGACATACAATACTATGACCTGCAATAAATCACTAACATTTTGAAAATATACATTAGGATCATATTTATATATTTCAAAGCTAAGCGATAACAAAAAATTGTCCATCTTGGCATACCAATCCCTAGGGGCTTGCTTGAGGCCATATAGACACTTCTTCAACCTACAAGAAAGTGAAGGATCATGGATGAAACCTTCATGATGATGCATATATATCTCCTCATGAAGGTCACCATGCAGAAAATAACTCTTCACATGCATGTGGTGAACCTCCTAGCACTTAGATGCAACAATGGCTAAAACTAGCTTGATAGAGTCCATCTTTGCAACCGGTGAAAATGTCTCCTTATAGTCCACTCCTTGGACTTGAGAGAAGCCTTTGGAAACCAACCTAGACTTTTACTTGATATCATAACCATAAACAACCACTTTGGTCCTATAGACCCACTTACATTGCATTATTTTCCTCTTGGAGGGCAAGGGAACCAATTCCTAAGTCTCATTGTCTTGTAAGGAATTGAACTCTTCTTGCATGGCTGTTTTCCATCTTGGGTAAAGTGATGCTTCCTAATATGTTTGAGGTTCAGATCCAACTATAATAAATCATCTCTCTAAAATATTAAATTCACAATTATAGAAGGCATTATGAAATTGAGATCTAGTCTTCCTAGAGTCTAGTGGATCTCCAACAAGATACCCATATGCTTCAATGGTTTTCTCAACCCACTGGAGATAAATGGGTGAGTAATTCATCATCATCATCATCATCATCATCATCATCATCATCAACATCATCATCATCGACATCATCATTGTCGTCATCATCATCGACATCATCATCATCATCATCATCATCATCATCATCATCACCACCACCACCACCACCACCACCACCACCACCACCACCACCATCATCATCATCATCAATATTGCCATAATCATCACCATCATCATACTTGATGTATCTTTAAAAGTGTTGTAGATTTGATTCTAAGTTTTGGATCTATAAAATCTTGACATCTCTCCTTCACAATTCCATAGGTCTCACCAACTTTGGAATTTCCATCAAAAGTGATGGTTATTACCCCAAAACTTGTTGATTTTAGGGCCTTTTTAGTGAATGAAAGGACTACCATGTTTTCATTATTTATGACTTTCTTTTGAAACTTGGACTAAAACACCATGAAAATACCCTTCTATATTTTTTCCAATGCCAAAAGCGGCACTCGATTTGGACCTCTCAAGACATAGGGATGATTGCTTTACTAAAACCACATGTTTAAGCATTATTTTAGAAATACACAAAGACACTAATGTGCACAAACTATACATTTGAATATAAATGGAATTGGATTGTGAGATTTTGAATGGATATAAAGTTATTTTTCTTCTTACATCCCTACAATTTAGACACAATTAAAACATCACAAAAAATATAGTTTAGTGATAATGGTAATATGGATAATTTTAATAAACTAGAAAATAAGTATTATAAATTAATAATATATATATATATATATATATATATATATATATATACATTAATAAAAACAACAAAATATAAAACAAAACACGAGTTGTAGGCTAGTAGTAAATCTCGACAAATGAAGAGCCAATTATCATTCTAAAACCCTGCGTTGGCTCTCCACAGACATTTTCAAAACCCTACGCTGGCTCTCCACATACATTTTCAAAACCATGTGTTGGATCTCCATAGACCTTAAACCTTGTTTTCACACATAATAATCTCAACCCACATAGCATATCATGTCGACCCTACCGCTAGAGGAGGTGCAGAGGAGACCGACAAAGAACTCTGGAAGAGGATCAGACCAGCAGAGGAGACCTTCTTTGGTAGAGGTATGAATGTATTATGTGTTATATTATTTGATATTTAGCTTCTCAATCATATATTTTATCCTATCAAAAGGAATAGAGAAAAAAATTGGACCATAGGGGTAAAATTCCTTTTTATTGTTGCATAGGTCCCTGTTATGACAAAAATTGAAACCACACATCGTATGCCTTATTACTCGAATAAATACGGAACAACTCAATCTACTACTTTGCAGCCTGCAGAGCCGCGTAATATCCCTACCTCCTGATATATAGAGATTGAACCATCAACATCAGTGCTCCCATACTTCCAAATGATCTCCTCACAATATTTTTCTTGCCCGTTTTAGAATAATCACAATGATGGCAACTCCCAACCATACAACCCATGCCCACGATATTGAAGGTAATTTCATGCGATCCTTTTTTCCTATAACACAATTCAAAAGGTCAATAAAATGAACTTACCATGCATACTTGGTATAGAAGTCAACAATCAAATTGCACCTCTCATTATCTCTTTAAATGTATAATGTGATTAAGCAAAAATAGGAAAGGGTTTTTCGATGAGATGGTCAAATCAAATTCTGTTCCAATGTAGATAACACAAACCAATATTGCACGATATTGCTTCAGAGTTAGGAAAAAATGGGAAAAACCAATTAACTAAACTATGGTAGAGCCAACAAGAACGCTCACACCGTACTTCGATGGCATAGCCTATTCTTATGTTTGAAATTATAAGGATTAGAAATCCAAATATGCAACTAACCCTTTATTTGATTTACAAGTTGGATTAGTTGTGCTCTAGTCAAATCAATATGTGCACATTTCAACCACATCAAACCTACCAACAAGAAGCTTTGGTTGTACCAACCACAACGTATTTCCCCATGGCCTTGGGAATCCATCTCATTGGATTACATTAATGATCTACCCACCACACAATGGAATAATGATTTCATTTTTCTATTGATATTTTTGAAGCTTGTTATTTTTATACCAAGAAAAGAACTTATTGATTCTCCTTCCCTTGCTAAAATTTTCGTCCAACATATCGATTTTCTCTCCTAGATCCATCCACATCTCTCCCAGGAAAGAAAAGCATGTTCTTTCGTGCAAAATTTGGTCAAGTTTAATTGCATTTGGATATGCATCGGTTTAAAATTCTGTAGCGCCACTACATCAATCCCATTCAATATGTTCCTTGCACTATCATACAACAAATGGGTCATAATTCCATCAAGTTAAACTACCCAACATGACATTGAGAATTTCAACTAATTAAAGTTGTATGATCCGCCCCACTCATAGGAAATTGTTCAATGTGCACATCCAAAGGTTGGAGTTCTATATTTTCCTTCATGAATAAAATTTGTTTGATGTCAACCCCATAACCATTTGGCATCGTCAAAAATATTTTATGAAACAATTTCCCATCAACACAATTTATGCAACAACTAATTGTCCCAGTCAACATTTATGCAACAATTTCCCATGTTGAATTTTAACATGTGTATGATATTTTCCAAAATTCCAGACCGTGTTAGAGATAGAACTTGAAATATTAACAACAGTAAGATAAATATAGTAGTCATCCAAGCATCACAGAATTGAGCACACAATTTTTCACAAGGAAACCTTTTAAGGACAAAACCCCCAAAGCATTAGTAATTCATCCTCTAAATGAGATGATCGAGTTTGTACATGAGTAGATAATTTTTTTCTCAGAATTATGAGATGAATGTATAAAAAATTTCACCATGTCCTACCAACTGCTACTGCTAGTAACCATGACCACCAACAAGGGTTGTTGCATCCTGCTGCTGCTACCTGTGGCCACTACCAAGTTTGTGGCAGCTTGTTGCTTCTAGTCGTGACCACTTCCAAGGATACTGTTGCTGCCCTAGACCAC
This sequence comes from Pseudotsuga menziesii, assembly GCA_001517045.1. NCBI lineage: Eukaryota > Viridiplantae > Streptophyta > Pinopsida > Pinales > Pinaceae > Pseudotsuga > Pseudotsuga menziesii. The sequence continues at coordinate 355,167 of LPNX010045052.1, forward strand.
CACTAAGGGTGTTTATGCCACTCTATACCACTACCAAGGGTGGTCTTGCTACCATAGACTCCAGGAAAACTATTGTAGCATATTGTTCCTGCTACCGATCCTGTTGTAGAATCCCTAGTCACCATTGAGGGTGTTGTAGCAGTCTGTTGTTGCTGCCTTGTCACCACTAATCCTTCTCTCTCCACCATTAACTATTTGTTGTGAAGGGAGATTAGGCTAACATGCCTTTAATCATGATATATTTCTACAACTCTCCATTATACTCTCCACCACCTAGAATGTATAAAGAAGAAAGAAACCCTAGGAAAGCTTAAGACATGCAAAATTTGAACAAGAAGGAAAAACAACAGCCATCGAATTTATCTTAGTCAACCTCAGCTGTGATTTTTTTCAACATCTTAGTCAATGAGTTTAGGAGTAGTCAGTGTGTTGTTGTGTTGAAATGAGTTGCAAATGTTCTTCATTTATATTCCATCACACATTTGAGTTGGTTCCACGTAATTAGGTGTTGACCTTAGAGCTTAATTTTTTTTCATCTTTGACCCTTTGAATTTTGATGTTTTGTGGTTCAAAGGTATTTTTGGTGTTTGAATTGTGGCAGTCATGGATCACGACTAGGGTTACAAGGCCCTTCAAGTATTTCTTTGACCATAAAAATTTTCCTCAAGATTTATTCACGGTGTTCGTGGTTCATTCATGCTTACTCAAAGTACATCTTCATGCTTACCAAGATTAGGTTCTAGGTATCTCAACCAGGGGTAGCTAGTCTGTGGAGAGGTCACACAGACCATAGATCAAGGAGATGAGTGCATCAATTTCCAAGACTCGGTAACTAACGATGTGCATCAATCCCAGGCTCCATCAGATGACTCAATGTCAAATACTAGGTAACTGACCAAGCGCCTCCATTCTCCCAGAGAATGGCCCTCAGCCGCAGGATGAGTCCCTAGTCCTGTACTAGGTTAAATTCCTAGTAAGTGACCACATGAATCCATTCAATGAATGGAACTTAGCCCTAGGCTGAGACCCCCAATCCCAGACTGGGTCAATTTCGTGGTAACTGCCTCGGTGCCTCCATTCTCCCAGAGGTTACTGTACATGGAATTTGGTAAATCATCTCAAGGAACAAATTTAACACAATGACCATTAGAGTGGTAATGTTGAAAGAGATTGAAATTATACCCAAGTGACATATATCATTTCTAATAACCATGATGCGTATCCATGGTGGTGAGGCCGTCAAAGAGGGGGTGCGTATAAATGCATGTTAGGTTTTATGATATGCTCTTCACAAAATCACAAAACATAGCACTTGAAGGGCCAAGCATAAATACAATGAGACATGGGCGCAATATATCAGGAGGATACCCTTTGGTAGTTTAAATATCATTCATTATCTTATTCATCAAACACAATATATGTATCATGATCAGGTTCAGAATCGGCATTGTTGAAAAGATCATTTATATCATAATCATAATCAAAATTGGGCACTTTCCTTTGAAAAAGTGTGCATCCATTTTTAATTTTTTTCAATAAGAAAAATCTTGTCTGTACAAAGTCTCATCCATATTCATAATATCTACATAATACATATTTGTACATTTACATGACAATTAGAAAATAATTCTTGTACTTCCAAATAATAATAGAACTGACTCTAAATATTTGTAGGTACCACCAAATAGGTACTTGTCAGATCTATCTTCCTCGAGTGAGGAAGATAGACTAGAAGAGTTTGAAAGCGGTACATATATTACAAGATCTAACAGGTCAAGATCAAATAGAGGTGAAAAGGTAAGAAGAAAATTTTGTAGACACATGGAACTTTTTCTTTCTAAAGGAGGATCATGTGATTATGATAATGAGAGCATAGGTGACATTGAGTTTCCCTTGAGGTATAAACATCTTGTCAAACGATGGCTACCCAAGGAGCTACCCCAAGTGGAAACATATTTCTTCCTCAGTGGGAGGACTTATCGCATTACTCCATCATCTTTACATGGATTGGGGATATTTTCCATGGATGGCATAATGGTAAGATATGGCACTAAAACTAAATTGATGGAGTATGCTAGACCAGGATACAAATACAATGAATGATTATTATTGGTTTGATATACGCGAAGTATGTAGAGATACAGATTTGCAAAAAAATATATACAACTACTAGACACCAATATGAACTAAGGAGCTACTATGTAAATTGATGGAAGGCCAAAAGCTTCTGGAAATATCACAAGGTTTATAAATAGTACACAGCCAGGGACAACACGTAAGCTACCCAATTGCATATTTGAGGGGCGTGAAGGAAATCATGTATTCATGTGTGCAACAAAATCATTAGTTGCAAGTGAATATTTGTTGATCGATTACAATTTGAATTGAATAGATGAGAGGCTTGTTATTATGGGGGTAATTATCTTATACAACATTTAACTCAACTTTTGATTGACGAATTATTATTTTTCTCTTGCAACAATTTTAATTATATGTACTTTTCATTATTAATATTTCTTGATTCTTGTATTGTGGTAGGGTGATTGTGGACAGATGCCACAGGAAAGTAGATCAGATTTGGTAAACATCAATGCAATAGCAACCACAATTCATGATTATATTACAACTATTAACATTTGACCTTTTTTGTGCTAATGAGCTCAATATTTCAAGATGATATAATGCTTATTATATTGTGGCAGGGGGGTACTCAGAACACACCTACAACTTCTAGTCAGGTAAACATGACTATCACAATAACACTAAATTTCTTCTTCATTAATCACAGTTCTTATACATAGTTCAATTTTTACTTTTCAATATGAATATGTATTTCTTATGAGGTTGTGGCAGGATGACCATGGGAAGTCACCAATGGTTTCACATGAGGTAAATGTTAGCATAATAGTACCTAATAACATAAATGTAATAGTAACCACAATTCATGATTATATTATAGTTGTAAACATTTGACCTTTTTTATGCTTATGAGATCAATATTTCAATATGATATCATGTTTATTGTATTGTGGAAGGGGGGGTACTCAGAACACACCTGCAGCTTCTCATCAGGTAAACATGGCTATCATATTAACACTAAATATTTTCTTCATTAATCACGTTTATTAGACATGGTTCATTTTTTACTTTTCAATATGAATATGTCTTGCTTTTTGTATTATGGTAGGCTAACACTGGGAATTCACCAATGGTGTCGCATCAGGTAAGTGAATATAGCGTAATAGTACCTAAACATTATTAAAGTATTTATTTTTCTTATTATATGCATGTTATTTTTTGAAGTGAATTTTTGTAATGATAACCATAAATTAACTACTTTTATTGATTGATGTTTGTAGAGCACACCACATCAAGATGATGAGGTGATCGCTGAGGATGATATCTTTTATTCAACTGGCCCAATGTAAATTGTGAAGAAGGATTTGAAAATGTCCAACCAAGAACTTCTTAGACTGATTGTAATTAGACCCAGGATTGACGAAATCAAAGAAAGAATTGATGACTTGAGGCAAATAATAGAACAGTACGGGATAAGTGGCATCTTTGAAAGATTTTACGAACTAGTAAACATATTAATTTATGTTATTTTAGTTCTCTTTTTTTGATATGATCTAATTAATTAAAGTTTTCTTTTTGTAGTATTTTTTGGAGATAACACCCATGCATCGAGTATAGGTTGTAGAGGGAGTTATTGGTAGTAGCGATGGTTCAACACATTGTCAATATACCGTACCAACGAGGCTATTTCATACTCATAACCGAAAATAACCTTTAGATGCTATGACCTCACTGGACTTTGTAGATCACCAGGTCCCTTCACCCACTTCTATTTCAGAGGATGTTAGAGAGGAGAGTAGCATCGAATGTGAAAGTTGTTATCCTGGAGCAGTACGTGTGGTTAGCAAGGGATCATTTTTGTTACCTTCTTGGTGGGACATGATTTTGTTCCAAGCAAGATACCGAATGTTGCAGGTATTATTTAATTAATTCAATGCTTTGTCATGTAATTCAAAGCCACATACTTCAAATGATTTTTAATTAATGATCATAATGTTTTGGTAGGAAATAATGTTTTTTATAATAAACTGCGTGAGAAGGCGTTGGAGACTTTTGGGCCCACTATTCGCACATGATGGAATGGCCAAAATGACAAATTTAAATATGATCTAATGAACCACATGGTCTACTTGTTTGGTGATACCTTCAACAAAAAAGGTGTCACCGTAGCAGATGGATTAAATTTGAAATATGTTAGGGAAGATTATAGGGACAATTTGTAAATTAACCCTAAGAATGAGCGTCCTCTTATGATTCCAAAGAAGGAGTGGAAGCCTCATGGATGATGCAATGGAGAAGGAATTTAGAAAACAAGGAAAGACTCGGCCAATCAGTTTAAGAAGGTATGCCACATATCATTTTTTTTAACTTTTAAATATATTTAAGTTGCGATATCTAACATATTTGAAACCTTTCATAGGATCCTTGACACCTCTAAAGTGACACAAGAAATATTAGAAAAACATGGGTAGCACAAACTAGGCCAGGGTGGATATCAGAAACTAAGAGCACGATTTGTAAGAATCAAACAATCATTATTTGTAGCCAATTTTTTTCTAAAAGTAGCAAACAAATAATTGATTTATCACATTCAATATTTTTCATGGTGTTATGCATTGCAGGGAAATGCTTTTCAATAGGCATCCACTGAAGAAGTCTTGAGGCTCAGCTTCAAGTATGGTTTTCAACATGTGTTGGAACGCCAAAAAAGATTGGGGAAAACCCCAATTTCCCCACTGACGCATATAGTGGTAAATAAAACCAATCAAGGCATCATTATAATGTACTTGTGTAATATGTTACTGAATGATTAATCAAATAATAAATGTATTTTTTCATTTTCAAGGTGAGAGCGACACAAGCAATGAGGGTAGCGATACCGAACAAGTACCACATGAAGGTGGGGAGATTCCTCATGATGGTGGAGAGCAACCTATCCATTCACATATGTATGCTATAAAGCATACATATTTAATATGATTTTAAATATATAGTTGATGACGTGTACTAATAAATTTTCTTCTGTGAATTGCAGAGCACGCACCTTCTCATGCTCAACTGGAAGAGGAACAAATGACAGAACCAATGAGCACTCCAGTTGTCTTAGCTAGTCAACCAATATGTAAATACCATTGTAATGATATTGGAAATAATGAAATGCATATCTCAATAATAATAAAACATTTATTATATCTATATAAATGACTTGGTTTTTTGAGATAATGCCCCTCTCCAACGACCTCCACGCCCTACTATTCGACGTACTAGAAGTATGGTATGAGAGAGCATGCCCACACAATCAACAAAAAGAGAGGGAACACCAACTAAAACGGGTCACCACAACGAAGACGATGTCCCCATCTTGGAATTTTTTTTAAAATGTAGTTGTATACATTTTCACTTTTCCATTGTACTATTTTACATTGAACTGAATAAAGATTTTTTTTCTTGATCCTTGATTTTCAATTTGGCATTATACTATAGTGATACATTTTATTGTTTTACATTGAATTGAAGAAGGAGGTTTTTTCTTAATCCTTGATTTTGGAAAACTTAACTCTTGACCAACACTCTACTATTTGGGAATGACTCAATCGAATATCATCTTTGTTCATAAGGAAGAGACTCATAAACATAGAATGGGACTCAACCTTGTTTTGTTAGTTTCTTCCCACAATTATTCCCTAGAAGTATACTATATATTGCAATAGTCTCCCATGGGCCATCGAGTTTCATGCAACAAGACAACTTGTTAGAAAATATTTTTTGTATTTTATTTGGAAAGGACTAATTTATTTTGTTTTAAATAAAGATAAACACTGATCCATATTTCCCTATATTTATGGGGAATTGATATTCACAAACCTAGACAAGTGAATACAAAAAAAAGCAAGGTGGATCTTAAACAAGGGAATCTTCAGAGGATATATCCTTACACTATGTCAATTCCCTTCAGATGCTCAAAGTTTCCTTAGTTCAAGTAATTTCCATGGGGTTTGGAATGGATCATGCAGTAATGCTAGCCATTTGGATCAACAATGTAGAGAACATCACAGTCATGAACACCATCATTGGCCACCATTAACAATGACAAGCTCCCTTGAATCAAGTTATCCATATTCAAAGTATGACAATGAGGGATGTGAACTTGCACCCATCTCGGTTGACGATCTTGTGATTAGTGAATGGCGAGGGTGGGGGTAGAACCAAAGGATAAGGATCCTTTTGGCATGGAGATTGGGGGATTATGAATATTATTGGCCAACACTTATCTTAGTTTTGCTAGCTAGTTTTCTTTTGTTTTTTTATGATAACAATATTCCATGAAGCTTATTTTTTTTTCAGAGGAAATCTCCACGGAAAACCCAGCAATACTTCCCCACATTAGTGGATGGTAGAGGTGGTAAACCGCCGGCCATCCTCACAGATGGCCTAACCCCGAAGGACTCAAGGCTCGAACCCGTGACCTCTCCCCGTACCGAGAGAGTGTGAGCACGTCTTACCAATTGAGACATGGGAAGGAAACAAATATTTGAAAAACATATAGAGCACCTTAATTGTGACTCTTGTGTGGCATCCTAAAAACCATATTTTAGGGCTTCCCTTTACAGTTAGTAGCTTGCATGGTTAACCCTTAGTTGTAGTGTTAAAGAGTCATGACTTTACATTGGAAAGTCACGAATGGACTTATATAATTACATGCCTTATAAATGTAAATCGTCATCACATATTTATCAATTATATTATTATTATCCATTCAAGGAGTTTTATAGGTGCTCCCCTTCCTTAAAGAACTAATTAATAAATGTTTAGAACAGAAAATAGGTTGTCACAACCTATATGTAACATTGAGGGTTGTCAAGGTTCATATATCAATTGCTATTAAATTGTTGTGATTTCATTAAAATGATTCCTATCTAAGTTTTAAGACTTGGGTACACTAATTACTCAACCTAACCTATTATCAACCTATGAATGCCTATGTTTACTTTGTAGTAATTCATTTAGTGTCTAAATAAAAATAATGACTCTGCATAATTGGAATTTGATGTAATTATGTCAATTTACTTGTAGATCTTGTTAAAGTAATGTAACTTTAGAAGATATTCTAGTTGTATTGTATTCCTCCTATTGGAGATGAGTTTGGTATTGTTAGAGTTGAAGGATGCAATGTAAACCTCCTATTGTAAGTCAATTCATTAGTACCCAAGTGTTAATATAATAAATGCTATTTGTAATGTCTAGTTGGACAAGTCATCCCTGATAGCTAGTGAAGTCAACCCCACCAAATTAGAGATCAAGTCAACAAAAGAATATAAATAGGGAGGTGTTCCTCTTCATTTGTACTCACTCACTCAAGCAGTTTTGTAAGAGAGAGAAGAACTGGTGCACTAGAAAGGAGTAAGAAGCAGTTTTCTGGGTTTTACACTACTCTGGTTGAGATCTATACTGAGGAAGTTTTGCAGTGTTTTTTCCCTTATGGTTTCCCCGAGGAAAATATTTGTGTTCTTGTTTTCTTATGTTTTTGTGTATGGTGTTCTTTCAGTGATCTTCTAGTGGCTAATTGTTTTAAGATATCATCTAAGCAAATATGATAAACCATTAACATGGTATCAGAGCCACCCTGAAAGGAGACACTATAAAACTAGGGTTTGGTGTTCTTAATAAATCCCTTGATAGTTCAACTAGAAAAGAGGGCTCATCCAACTCACCTCTAAAGGGCGCATATTTCTATGGTGACAAAATTGAATTTCAAGAATTTTCAATTTTAGATTTGTTACTACTACTGGGACAAACTAGGGTTTTAGTTTTCCCAGGGTTTCATCATCAATATAAGGAAAATCAAGTTACAGTCTACCTCACCTTAAGGAGGCACATATTTTCCACCTCTCAACCCTATTAGGGTTTCTATTTGAGAAATTAGGGTTTCTACATCAAACCCTAGGTCATCTAGAAGGAGGTCAACTAGAAACTATTTTCTTCAAGTAAGTATTCTTCCTCCCTGTTCCATTTGAAGTTCTCATTCTGTTGAAGATGACTAAGAGCACCAAGCTAGATGAAAATCTTGAAGGAGCTGAAAACTTCAAAGCATGGAAGTATAGGATCATGCTCATCCTACAAGAGAATGATCTAGAACAATTTGTGAAGGAGGAAGTAAAAGAACCAGAAGAGGAGGAATCTAAGTCCAAGCATAAGAAGGACATGATTATAGCCAAAAGCATCATAGCTAATTCCATCAAGGATAACTTGATTCCTTAAGTATCATCAAGGGAAACTCCAAAATAAATGTTTGATGCCCTCTTGAGTCTATTTGAAGGGAGAAACATCAACATGAAGATGACCCTGAGGAATCTCCTCAAAAGTGTAAAGAATCAAAAGTCAGAGACTATGCAATCTTATTTTTCAAGAGTGGCCCAAATAATAGATCAGCTAGAAGCCATTCGAGATATAGTAGAAGAAGCAGAAATTGTCATGACCACCCTAAATGGTCTTCCAAGAGATTGGGAAGCTTTTATTCGAGGAATATTGTCAAGAAGGAATCTAACCAAATTCAGAAAGCTATGCAAAGAATGTGTCCAAGAAGAAGAAATCATCTTAGCAAGAGAAGTGAAGCTAAATGATAATGAAGACCAAGGCTTAACATTCCATGCCAAAGGCAAGTACAAAAGGAAGAGTCGTGATCATTCTCACAAGACTCAAGGGTTCAAAATACCCAGGAAATACTTCTCAAATTATGAGTGCTTTACTTATCACAAGACGGGACACATTTCCACCAACTGTCCCATGAAAGAAGAAAGAGTTAAAAGGATGAAAAGATTTCAAGCCCATGCTACTAAAGACAGTGATCAAGAAGTAGAAGAGGAAGCAAAGAAAGATGAAGAATCCAGTGAAGAATATGTACTAATATCTTCCCTAACAGGATTAGTCTTACCAGGAAATGAAACCTGGTTAATAGACAGTGGTGCATCCAAGCACATGATAGGTTACAAGGACTCACTATCATTCCTTGCACAAAAGGATTCTCCTCACAAGGTAATGCTTGGAGATGACTCCCAATATCCCATCAAAGGAATGGGAGAAGCATCCTATAAGTTGAATTCTGGAAAATCCATGAAGATGAAGGATGTTCTATATGTCCCTGGACTAAAGAAGAACCTCCTATCTATTTCATCCTTGGACAAGAAAGGGTTCAGAGTTTCCTTCATAGATGGAAACGTACTCATGTGGTCAAAAGGAAAGACCTTAGATGATGTAGTAGAAATTGGAATTGAAGAAGGGGGACTATACAAATTGAAGGGACACGCAGATTCAGCCATAGCAACCAGTACAATAGATCCATGTGATCTTTGGCACAAAATGATTTCTTATGTTCATTAAATAGTTGTTCCAATTGTAAGTAAGGTTGTGACTGGTCTACCAAAAATTCAGATCAAACATGAAGGTGTATGCAAAGGATGTAAATAGGGGAAGAATAATAAGAATCCCTATCTGAAGAGTAATAACAAAGAAAAAGGTATCTTAGATATTATCCATTCAAATATATGTGGGCCAATACAAACAACTTCATTAAGCGGGTATGTTTACTATGGCTCTTTTATTGATGACTACTCCCGCAAAACTTGGATATATTTTGTGTTTGAAAGGTTTAAAGAATTCAAAGCTCTAATAGAAAACCTTTCTCAAAAGAAAATAAATATTTTAAGATCAGATAATGGATGAGAGTTCACATCAAATGACTTCAATGATTTCTGCAAGGAAGCAGGGATTAAGAGGGAGCTCACCATTCCCCGCAATCCTCAACAAAATGGTGTGGTAGAAAGAAAGAATAGATATATCATGGAAGTAGTAAAATCCATGATACATGATCAATATCTACCAATGTACCTGTGGGAAGAAGGAACCAGAACAACAACATATGTACAAAATATCCTTTCTAAAGAGGTGTATCATCTTTCGAAAATATCCTTTCTAAAGGTACCAAACCTTTTGGGATGAAATTAACTTTCAATTCAATAATCTTGTGTCCAACGATTTCATGTTCAACAATCTCTTCAACATAGTCATCCTCATCATATTCTTCTTGATCAATTAGGGAATTAGAAAACTCATGTGTAAGCTCCAAAAATATTTTAATTTCAATGTCATCTTCAAACACTCTCCACTACTTCACATTATCAGGTACAAAAGGTCTGTACCTAACCTCAATGAGATACCTCAACTGTGTGGTTTTGGGAATTCTAAAATGTGTAGCTGCTAAAGCCAATGAATCAGCAGTCTGATTATGATCCCTTGGAATATAGGTAATGTTAAAAACTACAAAATAATTTTCGATCATGTCCCATACCTCATTTTGGTAGAATTTCAGCAAATCCTGTTTCACTTAATAGTTGTTCCTCACCTGTTGAACAACTAACTCAGAGTCGCCATATGCAGAAATCTGCTGAATCCCAAATATTTAGTAGCCTTCAAACCTAACAACAAAGCTTAATATTCAACAGTATTATTTGTAGTAATAAATTCTAATTTATACATCATCTTTATTGTTTCACCACTAGGGGATATGATAAGAACCCCTGATAACAAACCAACAGTATTGTCATCATCACTAAAATGTAACATGCAAGTACCCAAATCTTTATCAACAACATACAGAGGATGGTTTGTAGGGTTCTTGTCATCTGTCACAATATAGGCAAATTGAAGCTCTTTGTACAACCTTCTGTTTTCTCCTCCAAACACAGGAATAGTAGCATATGATAATTCCATTTGTAAAGTTCCACCAAATTTCTTTGCCCAAGACCTAGAGAGAAGTAATCCAAATTTAGGTGTAATATCTGCTACTACCACATCCATGATTACACTTTTCATTGGTAACTAATCCAAAATGACAACCATATCTTTAATCACACCCAAACACTTTACAGCTCATGAATCAAAAGAATATAGATCATGGTAGGGTTTTGTTATACTCAAACCTAAAGCCTCCATGACAGCCTTTGGCATTAGGTTATGTGATGCTCCTGAATCTAAAAGACAGTTATGTATCATTTGTTCATGGAATTTCAGGGTAATGTAAAATGTTGGTGAAGCACCTGCTTCATTCTCAGTTTTTTCAACCAAAGCTGATCCAATAAAGATCTTAGGATTTTCTTCTTGCAAATTCACTGTATCAGAAAGAGGCTGATTGTTTGCTGAACCAATCATCTTAAGAATTGATTCTTTGTAAGAAGGATTTTTCATTAATTCAGTAAAAGGCATAGGAATCTTTATTTTTCCTAATTCATTTTCCAGATTAAAATTCTGCACAGTTTTATTTACCTCTTCTACCTCCATACTCTTCTTTTGCTTATCCTGAATTTGTTTTTTCTCTGACACAGGATCAGATTGTTGTTTAGTAGGTACAACTACCTTCTTCTTTGGGTTTTGTACTACTTAATTTGGGAATTACCTCAAATTCAAAGTCTTCTTTGGTTCATTCTGATAGATATCAGCAGTTACAGCAGTCATTTTCAGATTTAAATCATCTTATGTTTCAAACATATCAGCATCATAGTATTCTGCATTTAAAAATTCTTCTTCAGTGACAAAACCCTCAATCAACTGTTCTCCAAAACAGTTCATATCTTGATCTGTGTCCTCAAATAACACTTCCTCTTGAATCTCTTCTTCATCAACAACATTGTTCTGAAGAGGTGGGGGTACCCTTTGATCCTCAGTCTCTCTCCTTTCCCGCTGTATATCATTATTTCTTCATTCTCTAGGTATGAAGCGAGGAGCAAACTGTCTTCTGAATTGGTTCTAATTGTTAGGGTTTCTTTCACCTTCTTGAACAGGCTTGTTTGAATTTCTTTCTAGTTCTAACTTGTTTAATTTTGCAGTCAAAATCTTCACTAACTTGGCCATCTCATCAATTTTACCTTCTGCAGAATGGGATGTTGAAACCCCTAGAGTTGCTTCCTTCTTACCTTTCCTGTCATACATCTGCTGATCTGTTTCCTTCTTCAATCTATTGGAAGCCAATATATTAGACTCAACCTCTAATTCTACATCCTGCATGTTTAGTAAAGAAATAGGTCTTCTTTCTCTTAGTAGTAAGCAAAATTCATGGTCAAAAGCATTTGCATATGTGAGTTTTGCAGATGTTTCTAAAGGTTTTATTTCTGCAAGAATTCTGCCATACATTTTATTAAATATCTTTGAAAAGTATGCAATGGTCTCATCCTTCTTTCTCCTAAGGGCTCCAAACTCAGTTATATAATTAGTATGATCTTTGGTGTCACCCCATTGTCTCATGAATAGGTCCTGAAGCTCTTCTATGATGGTGATAGAATTTGCAGGCAGCTCCCTAAACCATTTTGTGACATCTCCATCAAGGCTCTACACAAACATCCTCATCCATATGTCCTTTGCTTCAATATTCTGGTTATCAACATAACTGAGAAAGGCTTCCCAGTGCTCTTCAGCTGTAGTTTCACCCTATCCATTAAACTTAGACTAAGGGTGCATACCTAGCTACAACCATTTGGTCCATCATATCTACTGGCTGATTTTGGGCTGCCATTTTGAGGTTGACTGATTTTAGTGATGGAGAGGTTTGGTTGGAACTTGGCTAAAAAGGGGTTTTACCAACTTTCAGATGAAATAGAGGAATTTTACCAGGAGATACTATTTTTTCCTTTTTGAAGGATTGAGGATCAATGAAAACTTGAAATTTACTGACAAGAATTATAGGCTTCAACCAAGGTGAAGTTTCTTCTTCCTTTCTCAAAACAGATAAAGGTGATGAACTATCCAACCGATCAGGGTTATATAGGGCTGGTGATGACTGAGACGTTCTAATATTCCTTGTTGTTTTTAGTATCTGTTCTGGGTCTGAAACACCCAACTGCAAAGGTGAAATAGGTCTGTTTCTAGTTCCAATTCCCCTATTAGCCACTGTGACAAACTGGTGAAAAGTAGTCTTTAAGATTTGCTGGTGTAAGTTCACTTGTTAAAAACAGTGAAATGATAAGTATCCCAGGGAAAAATATGTTTTCAACTTCGTTCCCTGGCAACGGCGCCAAAGATGTTTATGCCATAAATTGTTCCCAGACTACAAGAGAAGAAGCCAACATGATCTCAAATATCTCAATAAAACAAAATAGGGTCCTTAGGGCTTTTTGGTTGAGAAGTTTGATGACAAGAGGGAATGCATTCATAAATCCAAATAAACACCAAATCATAAGCATAGAAAAAATGAGATGCATAACATAATAACCATTATCCAATAGAAAACAACACTGAGGTTCATCCACAGATGGCAAGCACTACAAGTATAAAAACTTTAAACCAGCAATGAAATTACCAAATGAGTAACTAAAACAAGCTATAAATGAAGCCAAAGAACAAACTAAACTAGGGTAAATAGAGCATATATTTCATAATCAGTCTTACAAATACACATAAGAGTCATTTCCTTAGCTTATGAACAAGTCTGAAGACCTCCTCTTGCCAGCCAAAAAATCAAACCATCTATCCTCTTTGTGACATACATTAATACTATCCTCCAAAATTGGTTAAGGAACTAAACCCTAACTGCTTTTCAGACTACCCATCGAAATAGTTTCATCTAAATAATAATTACAAAAGTAAAGTAATTTTCAAAACTTAACTAACAACTGATTATCTTAACAAACTTTACAGATCCTTAGCTACTTCAGCTAACAAGGCTATCCCTTCTAGGGCTTGGGCCTTTCTTCTTGCTTTCAGTTGATCTGCTTCCATATCTGCAATCTTGCTAGTTAGTTCTTCATTTTGCTGCTGCAGATCTTGGATGGTTTGCTTCAACATTGTAAATTGACCTTCTGTATTCCTCTTCCTTTTCAATGCCTCTCTGGAAATTGCAATCAGCTCCTGATAGTGGCTATTCACCTCATCCAAATCCTCTCTGATTCTTCTATTGGCCATGACCAATCCATCATTTGTCTCTTGCATGTATTCCACCTGATACTTATATTGTTTTAATCTTCTCTGTAAATTCTCTTTTTCTGAATCAAAGGTTTTATTTCTTGTTATGGCCCTGCATCTCATTTGGAAGCCATGGAATATTTAATCTCTTATAAATTTCTTCATCTTCTGGCAACAATTCTGTAGGAGTTTCAGGAATACCTGGGTGTTCTTCAGTCTCAGCTTCACATGGAACCTTTTCCTCAACCATTACCTTCTTTTCTGAGTAAGAAGCCTTTATCTCACTTTTTTGTTGTTCTTGCAACATCTGACTTCGTACCTCTAGAAATATATCAGACAGTTTAAATCGGTAAGGACATACTCTCTTTCTGATTCCATTGGCCTTTTTCCCTTACTGACACCTTTATCATCAGTCAATTTTTCATCAGATGAAGAATCATCTATCACTGTTACTCTTTCTTTGTTCAATTTAGGGTTCGACAACTTCTTCATATTCAGTATGAGCTTATTTCTAGGTCTATTTTTTTGTCTCCACACAGGAGAAATCTCCCCTAACATTTTGAAAGTCTTACCCTGATGGGTAACTGAGGCAAATTCAGCAACTTTTAGTTTCTTTCTTTTTGGTACTGCTACCTCATCACCCTGATTGTGAAATTCCTTTTCAGTACAAACCCTAGTTGCATTAGTGACAGGGACTTTATCATCCTCAAACAGGCATGTCTCATCTTCTAACAAAACTATGATAGGACTTTGTCTTTGAACTTCAATGTCCTCTTTCTCATCTAAAATCTTCTTTGCAGGTACAATCTTTTCAGTAACAATTGTCTCTGCTAGTACAACATTTTCAACATCCTTGGTCTTCTTATTATCTGACTGTAAATCTTTGCTCTCATTGTCATTAAGGTGTTGTTTAGATTCAAAGTCTTCATTTGCATGATCTGAAACTTCCTCTAATTTAACCATGTCTTCATCTTTGACCTTTACCTTTTGCCTGAGCTTTCTGATCAAAGTCTGTCCTTTATCAGCTTATCTTTTGTGAGACTGTCCTTCTTGACCATTTTGAAAGCCTGACCAGAAAAGGAAATACTCCCAAGTCTTTCCCCAACTCTGCAAAATAGTGTTTATGATGAGTTTGATAAGTCCATGGTGGAAAATGGACTGTTTAGTATGATTTTGGTGCTCCTTAATTTTGCAATACATCTTCTACAGACTCTTTAGAAAGAAGAAGGGCAAGTTCATCTTGGACTCATTACTGAGATGCTGAAGAAATATGAAGTGGTATTTGAAAACGAAGGCATATCTTCCCTCACAAGTAATATAACTCTGTAAAACCTTAAGGGGCTCTATCCATTCAGGCTTGAAGTTATGAATGGGTACACCTTTACCCCAATCTGTAATTACACCAGGGAGTAAGTACTTTTGTACATTGAAGCTGAATGGAACCTTCTTGAACCATAATTCTCCCTCATTCTTGATGCCTGTTGCCTCAGCTAGCAACTCCTTGGTCAATTTGAATTGTAAAGTATCAAAAGACACAGTGTCTTTATCATAGCACTGAGCAAATTTATGGGAGACCTCTGCATGATATCCAATAATATTTTTGAAAAATGTCAACCATCCTGCATTAGAAAATAACTCTACACATTCTGGAAGATTATCTATCCAACTTAGGTCAGTGGGCTCAGCTCTATTTGTTTTTCCAATTTTCTTCATTTTCACTATGGTTTACAGTACCTGTCAATTATCCCATAGTCTATTTATCTTCAAATCATCACAGTCTTCCCTAACACACAGTTCAGGGAATCTTCAGGCTAAATTTCAACAGTATGACCTACTCAAAAACTCAATACGAGCGCTGGAATGCAATCTCTTCAAGGGTTAGGTGTCGAATTTCATGTTCCAGCTATCTCTAACTGTCTAGACCACTTCAAATTGTCGCTGCTGGAAATCCCTAATTCCTCATTCAGTTGTAAAAACCCTGATTTCTCAGCAATGTGTTCTCACCATGACTTGCAATATCCTTCGGATTAGGAACATATTCCCGAAAAAATCTGCCTCATTCTACTTGCTGTCATCATTCACCCTATGCTGCATGCAGTCGCCATGATCTACCTCATATGATCATCATACACCTATTTCAATGATAAACTATGCAAGACACGTATCAAATGTAACAAATGATGTGATTAACACCTCAGGGACAAGACACCCGAAAAAATCAAACTGAAAAAAGATGATTTTGGAATTTGTAACACCCCGGTTTTGACCCCGTTGCATTAAATGTACATGATGTATATATTGTAAATGATCATGGTGCGGAGCTAAAGGCCAAGGCCCCACCATTGATTGGTTATGCTATGTTTTGGATTTAAATTTGTCACCGATGGTATATTGGGGCATGTGACATACATATTGAGTTTTGTCATCATGTAATTATGCATATTTAATTAAAATGAACCCGACCAGCTACGTTCGCGGCAACTAAATTGAGAAGGGGCATGATTTTCACAAGGATAAGGGTGGG
This sequence comes from Pseudotsuga menziesii, assembly GCA_001517045.1. NCBI lineage: Eukaryota > Viridiplantae > Streptophyta > Pinopsida > Pinales > Pinaceae > Pseudotsuga > Pseudotsuga menziesii. The sequence continues at coordinate 371,716 of LPNX010045052.1, forward strand.
GAATGTCAAACCTTGGCCAATGAGGGAAAAATCCATGTGTCATCTTTCCTTGTTTTATCCAACCACCACAGTTAATAACTACTGCTGTTAGTTGAGGCAGTTATTGTTTTGGGAGTGGGGGTGGCAGGATTTCCAGTCCTTGCCCACACGCACACTCCACCCGCAGTTGACCTCACAATGGCAAAAGAAACCACCACCATCACTCCCACAGACACACTACTCTCTCCACGATGGTGCTGAAACTCTCACGCACTTTTGATTCACATTCTCCATTGTTTTTCATCCTCACGCAGGGACCATTATCTGTTCACTATTCTCACGCACATGATTTTTCCCTGGTTTTGGGCTCACACAACGAACTGGGAGTCGTGCTCTTTCATCCACTATTTGCTATGAAGGGCCATTCACGTTTTTAGCTATATGTTCTCCTTACAGATTGGTATGGCCATGTAATCTCCCCGTCATTTTAATGTTGAGATCGGAACTGTTGTTCTTCCCGTGGGTTATGATTGTTGCCGTTCTCCTCAAGATTTGTTGTGTTGCTGTGGTCTCCCTTACGTGGTGATTGTTGTGGTATTCTTTATATTTTGGGGATGGGATCCTGTTCATTTCACACACAAATTGGGAGTTTGTATTCTTCTCTTCCTCAGTGTGGTCCATGTATGTTTTCCCGGTGACTTTATTTCCCAGGACGGGCTGTGGTTTTTCCCCTGTTGTGAGTTGTGTTCACTAATATGTTTGGGACTGTATAATTCGCTTGGGAGTTATTTTCCCTGTTTAAGCTGTGACAGCTGATTAATTACCTGCGTGCAATGGATGGTCTTCGAACTGTGTTGGGAGCAAGGATGGGGGCTTGACTTGTTTGATAAACCTGGTGTGTTTGGAAACCATACAGACAGAGCTAGAGGGCTGGCTTTCTTCTCCACAACCGCTGAATAGCACTGTAAGGAAATGTAGGGCCTGAGGGACTGTGTAGCAAAGAAGGGACTGATTCCTTATGTTGGGTGTTTGTGGGTGTCTTAGAAGTCAGGCTAGTTCTAGTGTAGGTGTTCCTGGCTCTGTAATGAACCCACCAGCTTAGCATTTATCCTTTCCCAGCTCCTGGATGGCCTGATAAACCTGACCATGTTGGCTTGGCTATCTTGTGGATGGCCTGATAAACCCAACTATGTTGTCTTGGCTATGTTTTGTGTATCCTTGGCTATGTTTAATCCTGCTAGTTCCCTTATTCCTTGGATAATCATGCCCAGCTTGGGGGTGGCAACGCTGCTGAGAGATTGAGGAGCATGCTGGCCTGTGGTTGGGTGGAACATTGCAGTGATGTAGTTGGTTACGGAATGAGTTCTTCATAAGATAAGTAATCTTGCCTATTTTACTTCTGCAACCATATTTTCTATTAATGAATGTGATGAACATGTTGAATGAATGCTTGTATGAATGTGTGTTGCTTCCACTATGTATGATAAACAATTGCATTTGTGTATGATAAATGATCATGTATGCATGTCTAGTTCAAAGCATTTTATTCCAGCATTTTAGCAATTTTATCAATGCACATGTTCATGGGGCTGGTAGCCCGGATGGTTAACACCATGGTAGCATCCCCTTCGCCGGTCGGAGGGATGGGGATGTGACAGCGTGGTATCATAGCTCATGTTGCAGCATGGGCCTAAATGGGCCACAAGGGTGCAATGACAGAAGCAGGATTTTCTTCTGCCCAGCACAAATCGGAAGTTGATGACAGAAAACTTCCACAAATTTGTGTAAGTGTTTGAACTGTCAGTTCATCAGAACACTTAGTGGGAAATACTTCTAATGTAGCAGAGAGCTAGGCAGAAGCATGCCCGACGGAGGACAGTTAGAGGGAAAATTGCAGAAAATTTTCTAAGTGTTTGACGTCTGTTGGCAGAAAATAGTTGATCGAGCACCCGCCGTTGGGGATGGCTAGACAACTACGCGTCCGATGGGTAAGGCCTCTGACCTCCGACGCCGTAAAGAAAGTTTAAAAATTTTGTAAGGCTGAAATCATCAACTATCGGAAGAAGATAGTGTTTCGTGTGTCGTCGTTTTAGAAGCCTAGAGCACTAGTCTCACTACTACATTTCGACCAAAAATCCGACGGTCGTCATGTCGGATTTTCGACACTTTCCTGTCGCATGTATGACACTTTGATTTTTTTTTAAGAGTCGAAAACTTGTCGTCGGTTATCCGACACCTAAGTAACTGTCGTTTAAGCGACACTTCAGTAACCGTCAGTTAAATTTAAAGCGTCGGTTAAGCGACAGAATATCTTCGACGGTAGTGAAATTTTTTTGAGAAAATAACCTTCATGTCGTCGGTTAAGCGACAGAAGGTCCGTCGGATAAGCGACGGTTAGTCAATTTTTTTTTTTTTTAAATATTGCAAAAAAGATTGAGGATCCGTCGCTTAAGCAACGGTTATAGAGAGTAATCGTCGGATAAGCGACATCAAGAACTGTCGTTTAAGCGACGGCAGGGAATTTTTTTTTTTTTTTAAATATTTCAAAATTGGGTACTTTGCATGTTGAACTATTGATGTGTAAGTTGGCTTGGTCATTGCCTGCATTCGAGCCTCGAAGTTGACTATATCAATCCCTTGAATGTGGATCTCAATTGGTATAGGATGCACACCAGGTGGAAAATTGAAAAGCCCATGTGCAGTAGCACCAATCCACTCTCCAAGATCTTTAGCATTTGCAAGTGAAGTGGAAAGCGCAATAATACGGATACGATTTTCAATTTGGCTTGAAATATACCTCATTCTAGATACAATTACCTCCAGGATTGGACCACCCTCTCCTCCAATCAAATGAAGTTCATCCACAATGAAAAGGCTGACTTGCTAAACCAGTTTGCGCTGTTTCCATCTCTGAGACAAAGCATCCCATTTCTCTGGTGTGCTTATTATTATCTGGCCCTTTTCAAGGAGCTTCAAATTAGTTGCAGATTCACCTATCAGCTCAACTACTTTTAGTTCCAATCCTTTGCCAAATTTCTACTCCCAATCCCGATATCGCTCTTTGGCAAGAGCTTCTATAGGAGCAATATAGACACATCAAAATACACTGTCTGTGCCTTTTTGATGCAATCGTAGTAAAGCAAA
>LPNX010045052.1:379697-390459 GCA_001517045.1 Pseudotsuga menziesii
AAAGAATGAAGCTTCCATTATTTTAAAATAGTTGGTAGGTCAGCCACCAAATTGTACAGCAGTACAACAGACACTAGCCATCATGCAATTTCATGCCAAAGCCACCATGATGAGGTAGATCATTTTAGATCTCCTTGGAAGATAAAGTACATGGAGGACTTGTTATGACAGAGACTATGCCGAAGAGATTTTATTTGGATAAAGGAGCAGCCATCCACCAATAGAAGCAATAGCTATTGTTTAAATGTGCCTCTATCAGCCAATAGAAGCACCAGCTTCCATTACATGAGCTTGTATGCTCCTCACTCAGTAGAATCCAACAGTTAATCAATTGTGTTCTTAATAAACCTCTGCCTCGATTTTAGCTGCTTTAAGTTTTAGTGGAGATTAAATATTGTTGGCAGAGTTTTTTGACTAAATGATAAAGTAGAGGTATATTGTTAATCGCCCATTGATAGATCAATCACAGACCAGAACAAATAGACACAACATTCACAGGTATAATTTTTTCCTACAGAATTCGTTTTAGCTGATGTGGGTTTTTAGTTCAAGCAGAAGGAATTATATTTCCCATTTCAGAGAGGGCAGATTTAAACAGATGATTGTAACTATTTGTCCACCATTGGGATTTACAGCTGCTAATTGAATTTNTCGCCATGGTGTGAAAGACTATCATGCAGGACTGTGCATTTGAGAAGCATATAAATCTGAGATATGCTACAGACCACTCAGAAATCTCCAGAACAGTCCCAAATCAGTTGTAGCTTAAATTGCTGCCATACTAATAAAGCTATTCTGCTGTTGCTGGTTGGAAGTAACATTTTCTGATAGAATTACAAAAGAGCAGGACTACAAACTGGAATCATATACTTAGCATCCATCTATCTTCTTGAATTGGGTCTTAATATGGAAGAATTGAGTCATCTCCTTCTCTTCCTTGAGCTAGAGGCTACTCAAATCCACCTCTTTCATGAAGGGCAGGTTGAAGAAGCAGGGGCAGAGGCAAAGAATCCCAAGCCCCTGCCTCACACCCCGGACAAAACAGGGAGGCTGGGAAAGGTCCATAGACCTATTAAGGTTGAGTTACTGTTGGGAGGCAAGGCAAGGTCACATATAAGAACACAGAGAAGCCACAAACAAGATCATCAACAACTCAAGTTCATGAACAAATTCCACCAATGCATCTGTCATTTTCCTGGCTCCTTCAGGTACTTGCTATCATAAAATACCATATATCCCTTGGGAAATGTTTTGTTCTTTATGTTTAAATCGTTCCATGCTGTCTTCCTGGCCTTTTTGACTTTTTGATGGAAATTGACTAAAACAAACGTAGGATTAATCCAACTACATCAGTTCTGTTATCTGTTCCGTGAGTGACTCCTCAGACATACGGTAACATAATAAATAAGCAGACTAGGAACTAAAAATTATGCTAGGATCACAGCCTCTCATCCATATACTAACCGAAAGTGAGTCTACTTGGTCAAGTTATTAGTTCTAGTTCTGTAAGCCTAGAATACTACTGGAATCCTCTCATCCAAATCATCACAGTTTGCTGAACATACCCTGGTCAACCCATGTTCTTCAATTTGATTAAAGGCTTCCTCACCCTTATTCAGTCAGGTGAGCCATCTTCCATGGTTCCATTTTATCATGGATTATATAGTAAAACACTTAGGCCAGCCAAACCTGTTAATGGTATGTTCAAAAATGAAACAGGCTACAGTATTGGTGGAGAAATATTTAGTAGGTCTGGCTTCTGCCCATCTGATGAGATATACAGCTGTAGTAATTATATATTGTGCTCCAGAATGCCTGGCTGGTCAGTTAATGGGTCTTACAAATTGAAAAACCCATTTTCCAAATGGTTGAAGCGCCTGAACTGGGTGCAGGGTAAACTCATTCCTTCTTGACCATTTGAGAATCCTCTGGCACACACAGCGACTCTCCACATACTCCTTTGCATTCTTTAATGTAATCATCCACTGCACCACCTTATTTAGTAGATTCAATCCTTGATAAGTGACCGAGACCCAGTTAGTAGATTAGACTAAGTTATATCTGATAATCCTATCAACTTTAAAGGATTTAGTCTAGGTGATTTGGTGAAAGTCATTGATCTATCAAAGGAGGATTAGGTTCCAATAAGTGGAGAAGTATATCATGTTAATGAAAGTATGGGGTTTATAAGTTTATAAAAAAATTAAAAATAAAACTAATTATAAATACCTCAAAAGATATTAACAATGAATGCCCTCTTTATCTTTTAATTTGTAGTATCTATTATGTTAATGTAATATGGAGTTTATAATTCTATATGATACAAATGCCAGATAATACTGCTGTAAGTGTTTTTTTTTTTTAAAATACAAATGCCAGATAATACTGATAATGCCCAGAATGTATATGTATATGTTGCCTAGATATCATATCGAGTATCTCCTTCACCCTCCTCTCTCTACAGTTCATAATCATTGTCTCAAAGGTCAATGAGTGCACACTGCAGACCCCCTTCTCTAGCAAGATTAACACTCCAATTCCTATAGTGGTAATCTAGGAATATTGAGAAAATGAATATAGACTGTATGAAGGTCCCGCATTAAACAATGAGACCTACAACAAAAACAAGCAGTGCCATCTTTTGACAGACTACAGGGAGTTTACTTATAAAAAAACCATTTTATGTAATGTGCCAGAATAATAAGATTCAAGAATTCCCTCACAAAAGATCCAAGATTATGAAATGGAGAAAGAAAAACTGTGCACCATGCATAATGGAAACTTCTATTGCCCACTGCCAGCCTTCAAGCTTTGCAAAGTGATAATTGTTGTCTACATCAATGTCAGTGTCATTTTGCTGATACAGAACAACCATTCAATAAGTTTCATAGAACCGATATCAAGATTCAAAATGCATTGAAACAAGAGCAAAACTATCTTGGATCTCTACATGGAATACTCCCTTGTTGAACACATGAAGACCATCTTAAATTATTGTTTCTCACCTTTCAGATCCATAATTTGTGTAATGAACTTTCTATCCCCCATATTGCATGGGTGTTCAAGTGAAAATTTTTCACTTGAACAGCAGAAATGACCAGGTCATGTGGTCAGCTTATGAGAGTGTTATGGTGAGATCTTCTCTTATGGGACACTTGTTTTGATGAGAGTAAAAATACACAGGGCAAATCTGAGTACACTTTCATTTTCAAACAGCAGTAAGCATTTCCAGGCATGGGTATATTCAGAGACAGCCTGACAAATTCAGACTTTGAAGAGAAGATTGGACCAGCAGTTTAGATGGTTCACCATTTCAGTTTGCATACTTGTCAAAGTCTAGCAGCTCTTCCATCTTTTCAGCGAGTACTTGAAAGAATATGGACATCATATTAGAGGAACAGTGACAGGAAACATATGAATCCGGTACAATTTTAAGAGAATTTAATAAACAACTTATTCTAGAATCTAGTTCAAGAATCCAACTCACCACATGCTTTGGAAGCCTCAGATGCCTGTAATTCTCCATCATTTCCCATCTTTTGAACTTTATTTGGCTTTTCATCTTTGGTGGATCCATCATCCTCTTCAAAATGCCCGTGTTTGTTCTCTTTTCCATTACCATTCCCCTTGGTGAATGAGTTTCGATTGTTAGATGAGTTCCTGCCTCCTCTGCCACGACCACCTCTGAAATTAAAGGTGAATTGTCCAAGTAAATAAAAAGTAAATAAGTCATTTTAAACAAGTCATCAATGGAAAAAACTGTGGAACACCTATTCTTGAAACCTAAGGTAGAGACGGATTCTAAGAAAATTTCTTTAATGGATAGCATCATGGCGTGTCATAAATAAGCATCCACAAAGCCAGAAAGTCACTCTGCAATGTGAAACAAAATAAGACTGCAAATCAAAGGTTTTCTGATTCCCCAGACTCCATCCCTAATTACAAACCAGAGAAATGCAAATGGGACTAGAATTTTTGCCATGTCCATTTCTTAAGCAATTCATGACTCTCGTGAATATCTATCCAAGGACAAATCAAGAATCCCATCACAGGGCTAGCCACTAATCACACCAAAAAACCCTTGAATGTTTTAAATTTTTCAAACGAAATGCAAACTGAGAACTCTCATGAAACTTTCCCTTTGTTGACTACACAATGCCACCAAACCAAATTCCTCTTTGAGTAAAAAAAAGGTACCTTCCCCTACTGTTTCCTGCAAATTGTCGACGCTTATCTTGACCTTCACGGAGCTTAGCCCAGTATTCCTTCTCAGCTTCACCTGAAAACAAACAAATCAGATTGACATCAAGATTTAAGGTCCATACAAATTTGGGACATTTTACAAACCACATATGCATTGTGCACAAGCTAAAACAAAGCACCATACCACGTATCCACAGAAAAATATGCACATACCCTCAACTGCTTCTAACACAGCAATATAGTTCTTCACAACTAAGCCCCCCTCTTTCGCAAGTACAGCTGCTGCTCGTTCTTTCTGAACCATTTCAGGCTGCTCAAAACGGACATGTCTTGACTCTGCTCCCATATGATAGTCAACATACTGATACAAATATCCAATAAAATACATTATAAATCATCACAAGACAAAAAGCTGAAAACTCAGCAACACACAAATCTGTTACATTCCCCTAACTGATCAAACATCAACCACTACTTGCCTAACATTATCGTACTCGAACAGGAGACTTGGCCTGAATGGGAGATCTCGATCTGACTGGAGACTTAACATGAACACGACCCTTTGTTCCACTGGGAGAGTGCTGTGGGATGCAGATGCAGGTTCGGCGCATATCAAATCATGGTAACCTCAAATTAACACAAATGACCAACATATCAAGATGGGTTCGGCGCATATCATAACGGGTGTAAATGAGGCTCTGGTAGTTATATTTTCAAGCTGAATTCTACATAGGATCGCATAGGATCGCATACATACAAAATGAAAAGAAGAAGAACAGAAGCCAGTGAGAAAATCGATGGTTCCCGCGCTCCCTATTTGGTGTTTTTTTTACTAACGCGCCATCGGTTAAGCGACGGTTCCGCGCCCTATGTCAATTTTGCCTTTTCTTTGGTTGTTTAAATGACCTTTTTGACCAACTTGCCATCGGTTAAGCGACAGTTATGACAATATCCGTCGCTTAACCGACATGTGTGGCCACATTTACAAAAAAAAATATATCTTTGTGATTTTTGGTAGGTTTAAAAGAAAAAATCCATGCGCCGTCGGAAGTAACCGTCGGATTTTGGATCGAAATGTAGTAGTGTCTTTCGATGAAAAGAGACTGTCAATACCGATCAGGTTATGCCTCAACTGATTGGGCCGTCGATCGGGAGAAGATCAAAGATTGTGTTCCGCCGTTGCGGCTGCTGATGGAACTAATTCACCGATGAAAAGAAGGGAATGGAGCCGATCAAGTGGCGAAACGGAAGACTAAAAGGGGGAAAATTTCGAAATTTTTTCTAAGTCCGAGAATCATCGGCCATCGGCGATGGTTAGTGGATAGAGCTTCTGACATCCGATGAGTTATGATACGCGGAACTCGCAGTGGGATCTCTACCCACCATTGTGGTTGTTTAGTGAACTATCCTCCCGATGAACAGAGCACACGACCGCCGATGAACAGTGGAGAAAGTTAGTTGTTGGGACTGCCGAAACATCGGATAAATAGTTGGGATGAGACCCAATCCTGTACAAGGAAATTTTGAGTTTTTCAAGTGGGATTTTCTAGCAGATTTCGACTGTTTTCCAGTAGGATTTTCAGCGGTTTTTCAGAGGATTTTCAGGGCTGAAAAAGGAGAAAGTGGCAGCGATCTTATGCGCCAGATTACATGAAAACCAATGATTGACAAGCCCCCTTGACCCCCATCGTCCCCCTGAAATGACCGTTCTTGATGAAGGAAATTTTGTGTGTTTTGGCAAATTGTTATTTTGTGGTTTTCCAAGAGAAGGTAAGTAATTTTGAATTCTATCAATGTTATGCATCTAACAGTTGTGTTACTAACATGTTTGCAGAATCATAGTCACCTTCAAGGGCAGTATTCCAGGTAGTGCAGTTTGGTAAGTAAGTGGTGGTTCAGTTATGAGAACCCATGACGGATATGATGCTCGGGATTCTTATGAGCATGCGCGAGATTCCATGGGAGAAAATGTCCGTAATAGAAATGATGACATAGAGTCTAATGGAAGGAGATTCCAAGAGACATCATCAGATGTTGCAGCCACCATGAGAAGCTTGATCAAGGTCCAGGAAGAGCAGCATCAATTGAATGCTGCAATGTTGCAGAGTTTGACAGACTTGCAAAGAAAGATAGACTCTGCACGAGGTACAACAAGACCAGAAGGAAGTAAGAGCAGTACTAGGAGAAGCAGAAGGACTTCTAGTGGATCATCTGATTCTGAAGAATCCAGTGGGGATTCAAGTTCTTCTTCTCAGAAAAGAAAAATAAAGAGACACCATAGGGATCGCTCTCGAGATGAATTTAAGAAAGCTAAATCTCCTACGTTTGATGGTGAGGTAAAGACTGGACAAGAAGCTGAAGCTTGGCTTCTTGGGATAAAGAAGTACTTTCAAATGCATGATTATTCAGGAAACATGAAGGCAAGAGTTGCCATATTCAATCTGAATGGAAGGGCATCCATTTGGTGGGAACACTTCAAGCAAGTAAAGAGGATCAGTGAAAAGAGGCTTAAGTGGAAATAGTTCAAGAAGTATTTCAAGCAGAAATACCTCTCTGACAGGTATTATGATCACAAGATTAAGGAGTTCCATGAGTTGAGATTGGGACATCAGACCATGGAAGAATATGCAAATAACTTTTTGGAGCTGTTGAGGTATGTCCGGTACATCAAAGATGAAAAAGTGAAGGTCCAGCATTTTTTAAGTGGATTACCTCAGTCTTACAAAGATAGAATTGAGTTTTATGAACCTAAAACTCTTGAAGAAGCTATAAGGAAGGCTAAATATTGCTATGAGAAAATCAAAGGGAAACCTGATTACCATAAGGCATGGAAGGATAAGAAGAATGAGAATTTTGACCAGAGAAAGAAAGGTTTCAAACCTTCTAGCTTCAGGAATCAGCAGAAGTAGCCATCCCAAGCTGTAAGTAAGCCAATTGGAGTGACAGGAGAAAAGCCTAAGGATCCACAACAGAATAGAGGACCACTTCAATGTTGGAAATGTGGAGGACCCCACATGCACAGAAATTGTCCACTTGAGAATGAGAGTGCAAGGCCAGCTTATAACATTCAAGAAGCAGAAACAGTGGGTCAAGTGGCAAGGGCAGTCCCTAGGATTTATGTAGCACTGGAGGACCGACAGGAAGATCACCAGTCAATTGTGGTTGAAGTAGCAGGTAAGATTGTTGAGCAATCTGTTCCTATTTTTATTGACCCTGGTTCCACACACAGTTACATTACTCCTGGAGTAGTGGAGATTTGTGCTTTTAAGAAAGTAAAGCATAGAAAGTCTTGGTTAGTTCAACTAGCCACTGGAACTAAGAGAAAGGTCAGTGAAGTGGTAGATAAATGTCCATTGGTCATGGACGGATGGGTCACTTGTGTAGATCTAAATGTTCTACCGCTTGGTTCCTATGATGTTCTCATTGGAATGGATTGGTTAGAAGCTCATAGGGTGAAGCTTGACTATTACAATAAGACTTTCAAATGCATGAATGAAGAAGGGAACCTAATAGTGGTGAAAGGTATTCCAAAGGTGATTTCAGCACGACAGGTTTTAGCAATGTAATTAAAGAAGTTATGTAGGAAGGGTTGCCAGTTGTATGCAGCTCATATTTTGGAGACATCAGGAGATGAAACTCCAAGGTTGGAGGACTATCAGGTGTTACAGGAATTTAGGGATGTGTTTCCTAATGAGATTCCATGGCTTCCTCCAAAGAGGGACATTGATTTCACTATTGAACTTGTGCCAGGAGCAGCACCAGTGTCCAAGGCACCCTACAAGATGAGTACACCGGAGATGCTAGAGTTGAAGATGCAACTGCAGGAGTTGTTGGAAAAGAAGTATATCCAACCGAGTGTGTCTCCTTGGGGAGCACCAGTTCTATTTGTAAAGAATAAAGATGGTACGCTCAGGTTATGCATTGATTACAGAAAATTGAACAAGGTCGCTGTGAAGAATAAATATCCTTTGCCTAGGATTGATGACATCTTTGATCAAATGAGAGGAGCAAACGTATTTTCCAAGATTGAATTGAGGTCTGGTTATCATTAGGTGAGAATCAAGGATGAAGACATTCATAAGATAGCCTTCAGGACAAGGTATGGGCATTATGAGTTTGTAGTGTTACTATTTGGTCTCACAAATGCACCAGCTACATTTATGTGCCTTATGAATAGTGTCGTTAGAAAGTATTTGGACAAGTTTGTTCTTGTTTTCGTTGATGAAATTCTTGTTTATTCCAAGAATGAGAAAGAGCATGAAGAGCATTTGAGATTGACATTGCAATTGCTCAGAGAGCATCAGTTGTATGAAAAATTGAGCAAGTGTGACTTCTATAGAGATAGAATTAAGTATTTGGGTCACATTATCTCAAAGGAGGGTATATCTATGGACCAAAAGATTGAAGCCATTATGAATTGGCCTACTCCAAGAAATGTGACAGATGTAAGATCTTTTATGGGAATTGCAGGATACTACCGGAGATTCATTGAAGGATTCTCTAGGGTTGCACATGCCATCACTTCTTTGCAAAAGAAGGGGATGAAGTTCAAATGGACATCGAGGTGTGAAGAAATTTTTCATAGGTTGAAGAATCTTCTCACCAGTGCACCCGTATTGAAGGTTGCAGATCCAGAAAAAGACTTTGTGGTGTGTACCGATGCATGTGGACAAGGGCTTGGAGGATTCCTTATGCAAGACAACCACGCGATATGTTATGAGTCGAGAAAGCTGAAGGAGCATGAGAAGAACTATGCCACTCATGATCTAGAGCTTGCAGCCATAGTACATGCTCTCAAGATGTGGAGGCATTACTTGATGGGTAGAAGATTTGAGCTCAGAACAGATCATTGTGGTCTGAAGTATTTGTTTGATCAGCCTACTGTAGATGCTAGGCAAGCAAGATGGCTGGAATTTTTATGTGATTTTGATTTCAAAATCAAGCACATAAAAGGAAAAGAAAACAAGGTAGCTGATGCACTCAGTAGGAAGGTGCAAGAAATGCATGTGGCATCTCTTAGCATTTGCTAATCAGATTTGAGGCAGTAGGTTGTTAATCATGTTGCTGGAGACGAATTGTATGAGCAGGTAAAAGACAAATTGCAGCAGCAAAGTCTTGAGAAGAGGTATGAGGGATATAAATTTGAAGAAGATGGAATTCTCACTTTTAAAGGTAGAATTAATATTCCTGATGTAGCAGATCTGAGGAGAGTTGTTATGGATGAAATCCATCAAGCTCCGTATTCTAGTCACCCAAGATATCAGAAGACAATTGCTACAGCTAGTAAGCAGTACTTTTGGCCAGGAATGAAAAGGGATATGGCTGAATACATTTCTAGGTGTATGAAATGTCAACAAGTAAAGGTTGAGCATCAACATCCAACAGGATTTTTGCAGCCTTTGCTAGTTCCAGAATGGAAATGGGAAGTTATTTCCATGTATTTTATTACAGGATTGCCGATGACCTGGAGACAACATGATTCCATCATGGTTGTGGTGGACAAGTTGACAAAGGCAGCGCATTTTATACCGTTTAAGTCTACGCATAAGACTGATGACATTGCAAAGATATTCATGAAGGAGATATTCAAATTGCATGGATTTCTGAAGGAAATAGTCTCTGACTGTGATGTCAAGTTCACTTCCAACTTTTGGAAGGGGTTGTTTGCATATTTGGGTACAAAGCTAAACTTCAGCGCTGCATACCATCCTCAGATAGATGGGCAGACCAAGAGAGTTAATCAGGTGCTTGAAGATATGCTTCGCATGTACGTTATGGACAAACCAACCAAGTGGGAAGATTACTTACACTTGTTAGAGTTTGCTTATAAAAATGGACAGTAGGAATCCTTGGGGATGAGTCCGTATGAAGCCTTGTATGGAAGAAGGTGTAGGACACCAGTGACTTGGGACAATCCAGTGAACAGGATTTTGCTTGGACCAGAATTGCTCAGGGAAATGGAGAAAGAGGTTGTAAAGATCAGGCAGAAGCTGAAAGAAGCACAGGACAGACAGAAAAGCTATGCGGATAAGCATAGGGCGAACAAGGAGTTCAGTGTTGGGGATCATGTTTACGTCAGAGTGAGGGCAAGGAAGAGTTCCTTGAATCTTGGAAGTTGTGCCAAGTTGTCACCTAGATACTGTGGGCCATTTGAACTGCTTGAAAGAATAGGGCCAGTTGCATATAGACTTGCATTGCCTGCTAGCACTAGGTCTCATAATGTTTTTCATGTTTCTTTGCTTAAGAGATATGTACATGATCCTAACCATGTGATAAATTGGGATGTGATTCAGGTGGAACCCGAGGGAGAGTTCCGAATCGAGCCAATGCGCATCCTCAACAAGAAGGTCACCATGCTCTGAAACTGGGCCATAGGGCAGGTAAAGGTGCAATGGGAGCACTATGGACCTGAAGAGGCTACATGGGAGCTGGAGGATGCCATGCGATTTGCACATCCATTTTTGTTCAATTTTGCGGAACACTGAGGTGATACCAGTGTAGCATTTTGTTCAATTTTGTAAAGCACTGAGGACAGTGCTATTGAAGGGGGAGGGGAATG
>LPNX010045052.1:390597-426148 GCA_001517045.1 Pseudotsuga menziesii
TCATGGTGCAGAGCTAAAGGCCAAGGCCCCACCATTGATTGGTTATGCTATGTTTTGGATTTAAATTTGTCATCGACGGTATATTGGGGCATGTGGCATACATATTGAGTTTTGTCATCATGTAAGTATGCATATTTAATTAAAATGAACCCGACCAGCTACGTTTGCGGCAACTAAATTGAGAAGGGGCATGATTTTCATAAGGATAAGGGTGGGGAACGTCAAACCTTGGCCAATGAGGGAAAAAGCCATCTGTCATCTTTCCTTGTTTTATCCAACCACCACAATTAATAACTGCTGCTGTTAGTTGAGGCAGTTATTGTTTTGGGAGTGGGGGTGGAAGGATTTCCAGTCCTTGCCCACATGCACACTCCACCCGCGGTTGAATTCACAATGGAAAAAGAAACCACCGCCATCACTCCCGCGGACACACTACTCTCTCCACGATGGTGTTGAAACTCTCACGCACTTTCGATCCGCATTCTCCATTATTGTTCATCCTCACGGAGGGACCATTATCTGTTCACTATTCTCATGCACAAGATTTTTCCCTGGTTTTGGGCTCACACAGTGAGCTGGGAGCCATGCTCTTTCATCCATGATTTGTTGTGAAGGGCCATTCACGTTTTTGGCTGTATGTTCTCCTTACAGACTGGTATGGCCGTGTAATCTCCCCGTCATTTTAATGTTGAGATTGGAACTGTTGTTCTTCCTGTGGGTTATGGTTGTCATCGTTCTCCTCAATATTTGTTGTGTTGCTGTGGTCTCCCTTACGTGGTGATTGTTGTGGTCTTCTTTATATTTTGGGGACAGGAGCCTGTTCATTTCACACACAGATTGGGAGTTTGTATTCTTCTCTTCCTCAGCATGGTCCATGTATGTTTTCCCGGTGACTTTGTTGCCCAGGACGGGCTATGGTTTTTCCCCTATTGTGAGCTGTGTTCACTGATATGTTTGGGACTGTATAATTCACTTGGGATTTATTTTCCCTGTTTAAGCTGTGACAGCTGATTAATTGCCTGCGTGCAATGGATGGTCTTCAGAATGTGTTGGGAGAAGGGATGGGGGCTTGGTTTACTTAATAAAACTGGTGTGTTTGGAAACCACATAGACAGAGCTAGAGGGTTTGCTTTCTTCTCCACAACCCCTGAATAGCACTGTAAGGGAATGCAGGGCCTGAGGGACTGTGTAGCAGAGAAGGGACTCATTCCTTGTGTTGGGTGTGTGTGGGTGTCTTAGAAGTCAGGCTAGTTCTGGTGTAGGTGTTCTTGGCTCTGTAATGAGCCCATCAGCTTAGCATTTAGCCTTTCCCAGCTCCTGGATGGCCTGATAAACCTGACCATGTTGGCTTGGTTGTCTTGTGGATGGCCTGATAAACCCAACTGTGTTGGCTTGGCTATGTTTTGTGTATCCTTGGCTATGTGTAAGCCTGCTAGTTCCCTTATTCCTTGGAGAATCATGCCTAGCTCGGGGGTGGTAGCGCTACTGAGATATTGAGGAGCACACTGGCCTATGGTTGGGTGGAACGTTGCAGCGACGTAGCTGGTTGCGGAATGAGTTCTTCATAAGATAAGTAATCTTGCCTATTTTACTTCTGCAACCATATTTTCTATTAATGAATGTGATGAACATGTTGAATGAATGCTTGTATGAATGTGTGTTGCTTCCGCTGTGTATGATAAAGAATTGCATTTGTGTATGATAAATGATCATGTATGCATGTCTAGTTCAAAGCATTTTATTCCAGCATTTCAGTAATTTTATGAATGCACATGTTCATGGAGCTGGTAGCCTGGATGGTTAACGCCATGGTAGCATCCTCTTCGTCGGTCGAAGGGATGGGGACATGATAGCATTCATGACTTTCTTGTAGCGCTCTAGTGTATTAATTTTGCTCTTGCACTACAAGAAAATCCAATCACATAATTTCACATCATTAGGCCATTAATAAAGTTTAAGACTTTGTTTATATGCTTAATCTTGACCTTAGTGTCATTTATGAAACCATTTAATCCATATATACCTTGTAGAACCCTTCAAGAATGAAATCTAAGCAAAATTTATAAACTCAAGCTTAAGAAAAATCAAAATCATGAAAATTAAAGCTTGAACTCAAAATTAACCTTTATAAACAAAATTACCTAGAAGCAAAAATACTAGCAAGGTTCAAAAACATAAATAAAAGCATAAAACTAAGGAAGACAAAATCAAGACATAACAGCTAGTCTTTTGGGGGAAGGTTAAAGACATTCATTTGACTTACATTAGGATTAGGTAAATTGCTTACATTATTTGTGAAGTAGTTATTATATTGGTTTGAATGTGTTTGGTTATAAATTACATTACCTTTTTTAGGGTTGACATGTTTTATTAAAAGACTTAGTTTATGCTAAGATAATAGGAGCTTGGGCTTGGAGAGCTAGGAAAAGGAATCTCAATGGATAAAGAAGAAAGTGAAGGATAATACGAGGGAAACTCTCATAGTGAATAAAGTTGGATAAACGGAGGGGAAACAAAAGTATTTTTTTGAGAAAGAGAGAAAGTGATGGGATCTCACCAACAAAGTGATCAAAATAGATCATAGTAGTTAGATTGAAGTACCCCACTCCATAAGGAATGGTTGATCAAGGTAATAATTCTTGGATGGGTTCGGATTTGAAAACTATTTTTGGAGAGAAATAAGAAAACTTGGACATTGGGTGAGAGAGGAAGAAGGGTATACTTCAAAATTAAGTGGAGGTTTATTACTTAATGATATCTAGTGGGGAAATAGCACCAATATGAAAAAATTAATTAGTTCATTTGTATCATGGATAGATGAAATAGCTATGGAAATAAAGAGATGAACCATTGAAAAGTAAAATTGATTTATTCACCATTTTTATTTCATGTGTTTATTTAATTGCACCAAGAGAAGTGACCAGGTTCATTCTACAACCTAATATTGAAGAGTATGTAATGTGTATCCCATTTTTTTATCCCACCATATAATGATTGAATTGAATATATAAACCATTGAAAGAACATAAATCTAAACCAATTTATTCCCTCTATTTTCAGTCTTTCTCCATGGTATTGCTTTGGCGAAGTCATCTACGAAGGTTGTCTTGACTTGTCGAAGTCGGCTGGAGACTTCTTATCCGATGTTCATCCTATTGGCTTAGTCATGAAGTGTGCTTTTCCTTTTTGTTTGGATTCAAGCTTACTAGCGTAGTGGAATGTATCTACAAGCATACTGATAGTCAGAAACTCCATCTCTTGTTGATTGTACGAGGACAATCTGGTGATGTACTTTAGAACAACCAATTTCTCTTCTTCATGAATGCCAAGTCTAGCCATTAGTCGATAGAACTTGTCGGTGTAAGTATGCATGAAATGGTATTTCCATTTCCTTAGCTGCTTCCACTTCTTATACTATTGTTCAATGTACTTGGGCAGGAATAACTCCTTTCAGATGTACTGGACAAATTTATCTCATGTCTCTATGGGGTCTTCGTCTTTCTCCATCTTTGTCGATAGGTTCTCCCACCAACAGTGCACATAGGTCAACATATTTAAGGATTCAATGGTTATATTTTCATCTTCTAAGAGTCGGTTCACAGAGTAAAAGGATTCCAGTTGTTTACCTAATTGTCTATGGATTTCGCGTCAATCTTTCCTTCTAGATTCGGTATGTCCAAGTTCATTTGCACTTTAAATGGACTGATTTTTTCCAGAGTTGGATCTCGTTGAGAATCCTCCTGATGTTGAGGCAAATTACATGAGAATATCATTGAACTAGATAAACATTTTGGTTCATTGTCGATCCATTGCTTGATCTATGAGCTTCTATGTCTCATGAGTTGAATGTCTATTGTTTGTTTCTCCGTCCATCTTCGGTCTAGTGGTGTGAGTAGGTAAATACTCTAAAGTCGAAGGTACTGTATTCTTGGATTGTTGAGTTTTTGATCTTTTTTGAACAAGCATATGTTAGGTAACCTCGATAGAAGTTTCTACACATGAATTAAGCACGAACAAACTCTGATACCAATGATCTGACTGCTCCTGGGTGCACGATAGGGACAACAGTTCGATTATATGAATCGAGTATTGTTATGGTGGAAGCATAATAATAATAAGCAAAGAAGGAAATACACTACACACAGAAACATACACAAACATAGACAATATGCGAGAATTTGAACCAATATATGTTACTCCATTACTGCTCCATTATTGTTGTATTATTGTTGTATATTACAATAATGTACATGCTTAAATATAGTGTTCACAACATGTGGGATGTCTTCTTGTTACATTCAGTTACAAGAGAAGTTGGAACAGTTCCATAAATTCAACCGTCACAGACGACTAGAAGACAGAGAAGCAATTTGTTATAGTTGTCCATTTTTCAAAGTCCATATTGAACCTGTCGAGGTGTGGAACTTGTCGAACTTGATGCTAAACCTGTCGAGGTGTAGAACTTGTCGAATTCGATGTTTAACATGTTGATGTCCTATCGAGGTGCAAAACATGTTGAAGTCGATGTTAGCATCTGTCGTGTCCGACACATAAGTCCAACTACTAGGTGGATCATTGTAGAGGTGGTGTTTGTTATGGTTGTATTTTCGACTAACATCATTAAGAAATTTTTGACAAATGTGTCTCTTGGCATGCACCAACACCCTTATATGTCCATAGTGATTTGTGTGGTAGGTTTCCTTTTGATTCTTTCTCTAGGTTAAAATAATTTTTTAATTTCATTTTGACTTATTTGGGCACACTTGGGGTTTATTTCTTAAAACTTAAGAGTGATGTTGTTGACATGATTTTGTTCTAAAACACCATTATAGAAAAAATATCTAGACATCAACCTCAAAAGTTACAAACAAATAATGGGGTAAAAAATGTTAACATAAAATTTACAACTTATTACATTATATAAGGAATACAAATGCAACATTATAAGAAATTTGGTCCAAGAAATCATTGCGCTGAGAGGTGCTTTCTACAACTCAAAGTGGATGAGATGTGTCACATCTGTCACATGTCGACTCCAAATTTCAATTGGCTAGATTATAAAATACGTTTATTGCATCGAGAGTAGCAAAGTGCTTACAACACGGTATGGGGGGCATGTGTAACGTTACATGTAGTGAACTAATGTTATGTACCAAAAATAAAAAGTAATTAAATTGTTTTTTATGTGGACTCATAATATAAAAAGGAGAAAACTAAATAAAAAATAATTAAAAAATATATTTTCGCCTATAAAATAAAAATAATACCAAAGAAAATGTTAATAAAAAATAACACTCAAGAAATTGTATTCATTTCAGTGCTTGATAGATCAACATTTAGGATGGATCTATGCGGGTATAAAGATACATTGAATTTCGATTTCAATTTCCATTCAGGCATTCTCACGTTCTAAATCATTCTTTTCATAAATAGTTACAAGAATAATTATTTTACTTCATAATTAATGAATGGATCCATTTTTTTTCTATTTGTAGGTTTTATGTGTTATTGTTAAGGATTCCAATTTGGAATAGTTAACAAGTGGATGAATATATTGGATTATGAATTGTTAAGTTAATAATAAAAACAATAAGTAAGATATTAGTTTTGTGATAATTGCAAATTAACCAATAATTAGGTAAATTGTAAGCATTTTACTTTACAATTAATTAATTAATGTAACTTTTGTGTATTGGTAGGATCTATGTGTTATAATTTACAACATAAAACTTGACGATTAAACTTGGGTAGATAACTATTTTACTTCATAATCAATGAACATCATTTGCCTATTTATAGGATTTATGAGTTATATTTTAGAACATGTAATAGTTGGCACTTTGACCATCAAATTTGGGTAAATAACTATTTTACTTCATAATTAATTAATTAATTCATGAAAAGTTTTCTTATTAATTGTAGGATTTATGTGTTAACATTTACATCCAAATTGGAATAGTTATGCCTAGACAATTATAATGGAAATTATGATGGAATATGTACTTTTAAGTTAATAATAGAAAACTGAGTTAGATATTAGTTTTGGGTAGATAAATATTTTATTTCATACAAGATCCCATTCACCATAACCGAGTGAGAAGGAACACATCACTGCTGGATGAGAGAGTGAGGACCATCCGACCCCGTAAAAATGGGGGTTTGCTTTATCCAAAGCCTAAATTGAGAAGGCGGGATTCAAGTGTACCAACCCTGCACAACCTGGGTGCATGCCTGCCACCTGGCCTTATTGGAAGAACCTCTGCCTTTCCTCTATTGGCTAAGAAACCCTGGAGATTTGTAGAACTATCTTAAAAATTTTAAAATAGACATGAATTAGGGAACGATACTCACAATTTTGGGATGCATTGTCTCAACTAACAATTGGCCTCCTTGTCTGCTACAAAACCACAATCCACTCTTCTTAGTCTTCGTGGGTCCAAATCGTTGCTCCCACTGTCCAAATTGTTGCTCCCACTGATATTATTCTCCGGCCAAGTTGCTTAGAACGACCCTTGATCACTGAATGACAAGCACCCAACGAGATGTGTAGAGGAAGAAGCTTTCTCGTGATCACTAAACGACAAGCACTCGACAAGATGCACAGAAGAAGAATCTTTCTCATGAAGCTGAAAGGAAAATAGCGCGATGGTAAGTTTTATTTTATGATGTTATGTTTTTGTTATTTTATTTATATATGTGTATTTAAAATAATTGTTTTATAATTATTTATATATATTGTTTTATGCTTTATTTTATTTATTTATTTATGCTTTATTTTATTTATTTATATATATATATACTATGTTTTATTTTTTATTTTTATTTATACTATGTTTTTATTTTTATATATACAAAGAGGGGGGGTGTATCTATGTGAGTCTTTATGTGTGTAGTGAATCTATGATGATGAGGATGAGGATGTCTCTGATGATGATGATGTTGACGAAGATGAAGATGATGATGATGATGATGGTGGTGATGGCCGTCTTGATATCATATGAAATGATGAAAATGCTAACGATGTTGATGATGGTGATGATGATGACGATGATGATGCTGTCGATGGCGACGATGATGTTGTTGACGATGACGATGACGACGAAGATGGATGATCATGATGTTGATAGATGATGATGTTGATGATGATGATGATGTTGATGATGATGAAGATGATCATGATGATGATGATGAAGATGATGATGAAGATGATGATGATGATGATGATGAAGATGAAGTTGATGATGATGATGATGATGATGTTCATGATGATGATGAGGATGGTGAGGATGCTGACGATGATGAACCACATGATGATGATTATGATGATGATGATGTCAGTAACTCTTTTTAAAACGAAATAAGATAAATGAATAGGTCTAATTAAATATTTACCTTTCATTATATTTCATCATTGACGATGATGACGACAATGATACAAATGATGATGATGATGATGATGACGATGATGTGTGATGAAGATGATGATGTGTGATGATGATGATGATGATGTGTGATGATGACGACGATGATGATGAAGATGATGATGAATATGATGATGTCTGATGATGAAGACGATGCTGATGAAGACGATGATGAAGATGATGGTGATGATGATGATGATGATGATGATGATGATGATAAGAGGATGGTGAGGATGATGACGACGACAACGAAGATGATGATAATTATGATTTTGATGATGACGATGACAATGACGATGATGATGACAATGATCATGGGGATGATGATTTTGAAAGCATGCATGGCTTGGAAATTTTCTTTTTAAATCAATTTCAAAATTAAAAAGGGCCCAATTATTTTATAATCATTATAATCTTATTTGTGCCCTTTTTTAGCTTGGATTCAATATAACAAAATATGATAGACCAATATGGTAACATTGTCATTACCATCATAAAAAAAGTCAAAAACTCCTAATAAAAGAAAGAAGAGAACAATGATTTATTATCACATTCACTTTTACTAAGAACCTTGACATATATCTTATTTAATAGCTATAAGGCACAATTATGCTATTGAGGAGACTCAATCATTGGTGGGTGAAATGACAACAATTAGGAGAGTCAAACTTTGGTGGGTGGAATGACAACATTTAAACGACTTAAGAAGCCATTGTTGTGGCAATTTAACAAAGTCTAACTATCTAAAATGATTTTGATGTTTGTCACCAAACTTTAAAGTTGCAGTAAGATCAAAGATATATGAAAAATTTTGAATCTAATATCTTTTCGTGAGCCATAAGGTATGTAAAAGATTTAAAAAAAACATTAATGTTATGTTCTACTTTCTTAACATCTTTCCATGGTTACTCCATTCTTCATATTGAGTTTGGAAACATAAAAGTTATCTACAAAATCTAAAATCTAATCTTTTTATTATATCAATAAACTAAGTAAAAATTTTGGACATCAATTTTGCTAACTACATTCTTCTATATAAATATCTTATTTAAATTAAATACTTTTTTAAAATAAACTTAAAACATTCAAAACCAAAATAAAATGATAAATTTTAAAATTTCATATAAAATATTTTATGGAAAAAGATTTTAAATATAAATAAAAGAAATAAGAAATAAGATAAAAGAATAGGTCTAATTAAATATTTACCTTTCATTATATTTCATCGTTGATGATGACGATGACAATGATGAAGACGATGACGATGCTACAGATGACAATGACGATGATATGAATTAATTAATTTGATCTAGGTTTAATTTTAATGATGATGATGGCAATGAAGATGATGATGGTAATTATGATTTTGATGACGACGACGACGATGATGATGCTAATTATGATTTTGATGACAACGACGACGACAATGATGATGATAATTATGATTTTGATGACGACAATGACAATGATAATGATGATGACAATGATCATGAGGATAACGATGTCATCTTAATCGATTATGATGAAGATGATGATGTTGGTGATGATTATGTTGATGAGGATGACGATGATGATGATCGTCATGATGATGAAGACGATGATGACAACGACTATGATGATGAGGGTGATTATGATGATGACAATTATGATGATTATGATGATGATGATTATATATGATGAAGATGATGATGATGGTGATTATATATGATGAAGATGATGATGATGATGATGGTGATGAGGATGGTGAGGATGATGACGATGATGATCCACATGATGATGATGATGATGACGACGATGATGTCAGTAACTCTTTTTAAAAATAAATAAGATAAAACAATAGGTCTGTGTTTCATCATTGACGATGAAGACGACGATGATGATGCTACAAATGACGATGACGAGGATATGAAGTAATTAATTTGATCTAGGTTTAATTTTAATGATGATGATGGCGATGAAGATGACGATGATGATGATGATGATGATGATGATGATGATGAAGATGAGGATGATGACGATGATGAAGTATATGCTCTTAATTGAAGCAATTATAACTAGAAAATACAATGATGATGATGATGATGACGATGATGATGATGGTCATGATGACGATGACGATGATGATGAGGGTCACGATGATGAAGACGATGATGACAATGATGATTATGATGAAGATGATGATGACGGTGATTATGATGATGACGATTATGATGATTATGATGATGATGATGATGATGATGATGATGATTATATATGATGAAGATGATGGTGATGATGATGATGTTGATGATGGTGATGATGATGGTGAGGATGAGGACGATGATGTCCATAACTCTTTTTAAAAATAAATAAGATAAAAGAATAGGTCTAATTAAATATTTACCTTTCATTATATTTCATCGTTGACGATGACAATGATGATGATGAAGACGATGCTACAGATGACGATGACGATGATATGAAGTAATTAATTTGATCTAGGTTTAATTTTAATGATGATGATGTTGATGAAGATGATGGTGATGATGATGATGACGACGACGACAATGATGATGATGATGATGACGATGATAACAATGATGATGATGATGACGATGACGATGATGAAGATGATGATGATGACGATGACGACGACGATGATGAAGTATATGCTCTTAATTGAAGCAATTATAACTAGAAAATACAATGACAATGATGATGACGATGACGATGACGATGACGATGATGATGATGAAGGTGATGATGACAATGACGATGATGATGAAGACGACGATGATGATGAAGATGATCATGAGGGTGATTATGATGATGACGATTATGATGATTATGATGATAATGATGATTATTATTATATATGATGATGATGATGATGTTGATGATGACGACTATGAAGATGATGATGATGATGATGATGATGATGATGATGATGATGATGATGACGATGACGAAGATGATGATGAAAACAATGATGATGATGATGATGAAGATGATGATGATAATTATGATTTTGATGACGACGACGACGACAATGATAATTATGATGATGATGACGACAATGATAATGATAATGATGATGACAATGATCATGAGGATATTTACCTTTCATTAATTATATTTCCTTGTCTTCTTCATCCATGTCATCATCTTCTTCATCCAAGTCATAATCTGTATCATCAGATCTAGAGTCAACATTGTAAGGGTTGGCCATATCATCATTGTCATCATCATCAGTTATGCTCATCGTGTCATCATCGGTATAAATTTCATTGGCATTGTTTTCTACATCATCGGATTCAACTGTTTCTTGGAGTACATCTTCTGCTGGATCATCATCATCACCTAGCTCATGTTGATCATGCTCTGCATCATCGTATCCTTCTTCCATAGAACCCTCTTCAATAGCAACATCTAGGTTATACTTTACTGACCTTCCCTTTGGATCGTGTCTCACAACAAATGACCATCCCACTTTACCTAGAACCTCTGAGTAAAATACCTATTCACATTGGCTTGGAAGAACATAGGGCATTGTTCAAGGCTCAAGCAACCTTGTGTTTAACATGGTAAATCAATTATCATGTTCAATAATAGTTCTATTGGGATCATGTTGATTCAATCGTAACCTATGCCATTTGACAATGAATAGAACTACCTTAAAGGGTTTAAAGTCACACTGTATAATATCTTCCAAATACCCATAATGTCTATTTTCTGAGACTTCTGGATGTCTGTTAGTTCTAGATGAAACATTGGTAACCTCAAAGACAACAGATATCCCATAATCTGATATTTTCTTTGTTTTGTCCATTTTTTTGACCTGATATCTACCTTCATTGCAGACCATAGTCTTATGGTGTTTTACCTACAATAAGAAATACATGAAAAGATTACACGAACATTCAGTCCATATGCAGCAATACATGGAAAAGAAGAACATGTACGTTAAAATGTAATTTGCAAAATAAAAGATTTAGAGGGATTGATTAATTATATTCTTGCCATTTTATCTTTTACACCATATGCCAAATAGATTTCCCTTTCTATTATATTTCTATCTCCATTGCGTTGTGTTGCTTTTACCAACGAAGCCACACCTTCCCATGATATTCCATGACCCGATTGTTTGCATTGTTCAATCCATACCTTCATCCAGTCAAGATTGTTTGTGATGTATAAATGAATTGCATCCCATTATCAACCAACTGTTTAATGACAATAACCATTAAAATGAAAGAAAGGTGTAAATCTCCTGAACAAAGTATATGCTCTTAATTGAAGAAATTATAACTAGAAAATACAATTAGAAGATGAATGATATATTAAACATCCACTAGCTAATAATTACCTTTCAGCTTCCTCAATCTACCTTTCCCCTTCAGTTGCTCCCCTTCAAATTTGTTATTGGAGTCCGGATCACAAATGTGACATAAATTGAGCTTTGACGCTAAAATAGGAAGATATTCACTAATATACAATTGGTATACCGTATATCCATCCATCATAGAACCCTCAGAATGTGCTCATTGTCTCACCAAACCCTTCACAAATTTCAAGTGCCTCTTAACCATCCACATGGACCTTGAGTGCACAGGTCCACACAACTCAATCTCCTTGACTTGGTGTATGAGGAAGTGTTCCTGTGCATTGAAAAATGTCGATGGTAGACGCTTCTGCATTTTAAACATGAGAGGAGGAATTTCTCTCCTCCAATACTTTATATCTTCTTTATGGATTTCTTTAGATTTCAACCATCTACAAGTGATGCAAACAAATAATGATATTTAACAAAAATAAACATTAAATTACAATATATGCTGAAATAGTGCACAAAAAAACAAATATAAATTATACGGAGAATTAAAGAAACACTAAGCACATGCAAGTAATCGCTAGTTACCTCATGTATTTACCAAGATTATAAATAACTTGTTTGACATTGTTGTCGAAGTTGTCCGGGAGAGAGAGAGAGGTAGAACATACTATATCAATATACAAACCACGCCATTTATTAAACAAAGAGTATACAAACAAGAAAAAAAGATATACGCAATAAAATGAAAAAAATATATATATATGGACATAACAATAATAATTACCTTGATGAAGACATGCGAATCATGTGTTTTGAACCCCGCAAAATCACCTTTTTTGGTTTTTAAATTCTTTAAGTTCACACAAAATCCAGTGGGAAATTTAATTTTCCGCATTACTTCTTTGACAACATTGTTTTCTCCATAAACATCCATGGAATTGATTTTATATTAACTTGTTCTCCGTTGGTATGAAATTGGATGACGTATTTCATTGCATGGTTGATTCCTTGAATGTATTTGCAATCTTTCATAACTTTATCTTTCTTCCTCCTTAGCTCTAGTAGTCGCCATAAGGTTTCAGTAACATTCTTTCCAATATGCATTGTATAAAACAAATGAGCAATTTATAGGTGCTCATAGTAGGGAAACCTATTGAATTGAATAGGATAACTTTCCATTCCTCGTGGAAGCCATTAATGCCTTCATGATCACAATGGAAATCATGAATATTAGTTTATAAATAAATTACATCATAAATCAAATATGGCCACTACAGTAAACAACTCACAATAAAAATTAAAATACATAACAATTCATATACGATGATCCATACGTACCATGATGAGGATTTCTATTGTATTGCATCTTCCATAGGTGAGGTATCATTCTCCGTGGTTTTAATGTAGTCTCATGCTTCCCATTGAAAATATTTTTTTCAGTTGTTCTATACCTGTGATTCTTAGAGAGGAAATGCCTATACTCATCAAACACCTCCTTTCTTAAGCTTTTTGAACGATGAGATTTTATCTTAGGACCACAAACTGGACATGCAAATTTACCCTTTGTCTAAAGACCTACAATATTTAGATATGGAATATCTATGCCAAATATATTCAGATATAAACTATTCTAACTACTCCATATAATTAAATGCAATTAAAGTGGAACTTAAAATTACAAACCACAAAATGAAGTTAACCCAGGGGCATCGTATATTGTCCATACAACCATTGCATGGAATTGAAATTTCCTTTGTCGTATTGGTATAGATACGTCATACATAGTGATTCCATTCCATAACTTCAGTCGCTCATCTATAAGAGGTTCGATGTATACATTCATATCTTTGACTTGGAACTTACATGATTGATTTGAAGTACAAATAAAATATATCGTTATGAGAACCATTAAGATATATAAACCATGCACAAGAGTAAAATAATATATATATATATGAAATTAGGAAACATAATACAACAAATGAGATGCCATAAATACATTATAAATAAAACAGTTGTAGACAAAAAAACCTGGAATTATCATCGACAGCATTATGTGCTCCCTCTTTATTAACAACCATGGAGGAATGTTATTGTTGATAACAAAAATAGGCCACACCATGTAAATGGATTTCATCTGTGCAAATGGATTAACACCATCTGCTGCCAAAGAAATCCTAAGATTACGTAGTTCTTCTTTAAAGACAAGACACTTTTCCTCCATATCTCTAAAACCAAAACCATATGCAGGCATTTAGATAACATCATCTTGACTTCTTTTCCTGGCATGGTAATCCATAAATTGCGTTATGTTTTTGCACCTGAACAGTCATTACAAATGTGGAATTATGGGAATATAACAAAGAACCTTCCGAGGCACCTTTTTTGTTACTTTATCTGTACGATATCTACTTACATGACATTCCGACCATTCTGTTGCAAATTCATGCTGATTATAATATATAACATGGTCATCGGGGCATGCATGAATTGCTTCATAATGCATTCCAATCTCTTTCATGATGGAAGATAAATCTCGATATGTGCGAGGTAAAATATTTGATGGTGGTAACAAAAATTCAGCTATCAAGATACAAAAATAAATAAATAAATAGTTAATGTAATAAATACATAATATTAACGAAACATGCTTCATCTGTAAGATGATCAATGATGAGTTAACAATACAATTATTAGAGGAATACAGATAAACTTTATCACGATCCTATATATGTGATGGATTATTTTACATACCTTAGCATCCGTGTGATTGCAATTTTTGAAATACCAATCATAACCTTCAAGTTCATTATCAACAATACAGCAGAGAGAAGATTTGTTTTGGAGCCTTCATAAAGGGTTTCATATGCCTTATCGAGAAGAGGTATATTGTGAACATCATCAAAGTCATCATCATTTTCATTATCAACGTCATCGTCATCATCCATTCTAACATTAAATGAATCATGGATCAATGTATTTGTACCATCATCTTCAATTACATTATCGGTATGATCATCTTGTTCAATATGATCATTCACTTGCTCTCCATTAAACATACACCCTCCATGACCTTATCCTAAACTTGTTCTGAAAACACTTCCTCTGGATGATATGTTGCAGGGTTTCTTTCCTTTCATATAAATACATGGAAACATCAATAGATATACATTAATATATGAAAAATAAAAATAATACATACAATTACCAAAACAAAGAATATAATAAACTTCATAATGCTAAACCTACAAATGGACGATATTCATTACCCCCCTCAGCATGTCCATGTTCCCTGCAATGTTTTGTGGTTGTTGAGATCAATATTCTTCTCCTCTTAAATCCCCTACATTGAGTACAGGGACAATAACATTTTCCATCGCCCCTTCATTTCGCTGCATCCCATAGTCTACAAAGCAATTGTCGATTGTCTTTGTTTGGATTCTGAATATTTATATTTGACATTTTGTCACAAACTTTGTGAATGAATATAACCAGTTGTCTGAAAAAAACAAATTCCATGCATCAACATTTTTTCAAATGGAGAGAAGACGAAGAATAAAAAATTCCCGGCAAACTGTCTCTCGAATAAATAAAAATTCCCACAACCGCTCGTTGAAGAATAAAACAATTCTTGAAACGTCCCGTCAAGGAACAAATAATTTTTGCAAATCATTCGTCGAGGAACAAACAATTTCGCAAATAGTCCGTCGCTTCTACAACAAACATGTTGAAATTTTTTTTAAAATTTATATTTATAATGGCCTGGCGTCAGATATTCGACACCTTGAACATAGTTACTATTGAAAATATGGGATCAAAAATTTCAAATCTTTCAAACCTTACATTATTTTTTTTTAAACAAGCCTACACATACAGTCGGATATCCGACACTCATAGGTCGAAAAACGGAAACTACCAGGTCAGATATGCAACACTTTTGGGTCGACATACCATTGGATATTCGACACTATACCGTCGGATATTCAACACTCCACTGTCGGATGTTCAACACACTAGCGAGTCGAATATACGACGCATGATGTGTCGTATATTCGACAGCACTATTAAAATTTCTTGATGGTCGTTCTTTTCAATGATTGATGCCCGACACATCCGTATGAAATGTCGGATGACGTCGGATTTTGGGTTCAAATCTTGTTGTGTGTGTCATATCTTTGCTTATGTTAGAACATATTGGACACTATAGTGAACCATAGATAAATTTGGTCAACCATGATTGAATTTAGTTTGTACTTATCCAACCATGGATCACTTTAGCAAGTAAGGTTTGAATTTTAGTTAAATATTGTTTCCTTTGGTTAACCATGCTTGAATTTAGTTTCATAATAGTTAACAATGGTTGAATTTAGTGAACCACATGGCCATAGTTGACAATGTAACATGAAATTTCTTAAATATAAAATGTCGTTCCTATTAATGTGTCAGATCTTGGGTATTTGCAATGCGACATAACCCTTATCCAATGCTGCAATGCATCATAACCCTTATACAATTCGCGATGTGACATAACCCTCGATGAATGTCGCAATGCAACACACTATTGATAAACATCACAATGCGACATAACCCTTGATGTATGACAAATGTCACATTGATAATGTGTCGCATATTTGGTTGTGTCATCATATACTCGACAATGTAGTGGACCATGGATAACTTTGGTTAACAGTACTTGACTTTAGTTTGGACAAAGTCAATCATGTCCTAAACATCGAATGTTGCATTATTAATGCGTCACATATTGGGCATTGTTTCAATGTGACATAAACCTTAAACAATGTCGCAATGTGGAATAACCCTTGAAAAATTCGCAATGTGACCTAAACCTCAATGAAATTTGCAATGCAACACAACCATTGATAAACATCACAATGCGACATAACCCTTAATGAACTACAAATGTCACATTATTAATGTGTCACATATTTGGTAGCATTGGCATATACTTGACAATGTATCGAACCATGGATGACTTTTGTCACCATTTCTTGACTTTGGTTTGGTCGAAGTCAACCATGTCTGACTTTAGTGATTAAGGATTGACTTTAGTTAACCATAGTTGACTTTGGTTAACCATGCTTGAGTTTGTTTGACCATAGTTAAACATGATTTATTTTAGTGAACCACATGGACATACTTCACATTGTGACATGAAATTTCCTAAACATGTAATGCCACATGATAATGTGTCACATCTTGAGCATTATCACAATGCAGCATAACCCTTGATCAATGTCACAATGGTACATAACCCTTTATGAAATTTGTAATGCAATGTAACCCTTCATAAACATCACCATGCGACAAAACCATTTATGAATGTAAAATTTGACATTATTAATGTGTCGCATCTTTGGTTATATTAACATATATTTGATAGTGTAGTGAACCATGGTTGAGTTTGGTCAACCATGATCGACTTTAGTTTGGCCATGGTCAAACATGGTTGACCTTAGAAATAACTTAGATTAAACCTTTATTTAACCATGGTTGACTTTGGTTAATCATGCTTGACTTTAGTTTGACCATAGTTAACCATGGTTAAATTTAGTGAACGACATGACCAAAGTTCAGAATGCGTTATGAAATTTCATGAACATATAATGTCCCATTATTAATGTGTCATATCTCAGGCATTGTTGCAATGCAGAATAACCCTTAACCAATGTCTAAATGCAGCATAATCCTTAACCAATCTTTCAATGTAACATAACCCTTAATGAACATTGCAATGCAATGTAACCCTTGACAAACATTACAATGTGACATAACCCCTGATGAATGTCGAATGTCACATTATTAATGTGTCGCATATTTGCTTGTGTCAAAACATATCAGACACTGTAGTGAACCATGTCTGAATTTGGTTAACCATGATTGATTTTAATTTGGACTAATCCAACTATCGATCACTTTAGCAAGTAAGGTTTGACCTTTGGCTAACCATGCTTGACTTTATTTTGAACATATTTAATAATGGTCGACTTTAGTGAATCACATGGCCATAATTCACAAAGCAACATGAAAGTTCCTAAATATTGAATGTCACGTTACTAATGTATCACATATTGGGCATTGGTGAAATGCGGTATAACCCTTAACCAATGTGAGAGTATTAATGTGTCACATATTTTCTTATGTCCGAACATATCAGACACTGTAGCTAACCATGGCTGAATTTGGTCAACCATGCTTGACTTTAATTTGGACTAAGACAATCATGGATCACTTTAGTGAGTAAGGTTTGACCTTTGGTTAAATTTTTTTTACTTTGGTTAACCATTATTGAATCTAGTTTGACCATAGTTAACAATGGTTGAAGTTAGTGAACCACATGGCCATAGTTCACAATGCAACATGAAATTTCTTAAATATTGAATGTCATGTTTCTAATGTGTCAGATCTTGGGCATTGTTGCAATGCGACATAACCATTAACCAATTTCACAATGCAACATAACCCTTAAATAATTAACAAGTAAGGCTTGACTTTATTTAATCGTGGTTGACTTTGGTTAACCATCATAAAGTTTAGTTTCACCATAGTTAACTGTGGTTGAATTTTTTGAACCACATGTCATACTTCACAATCCAACATGAAATTTCTTGAAGATCGAATGTGGCATTATTAATGTGCTACATCTTGGGAATTGTTACGGTACAACATAACTCTTGACTTTAGTTTGACCATAGTTAACTATGGATAAATTTAGTGAACCACATGGCCATCGTTGACAATGAGATATGAAATTTCGTGAACATCGAATGCCACATTATTAATGTGTCACATCTTGGGAATTGTTGCAATGCATCATAACCCTTAACCAATGTCCCAATGCAGCATAATCCATGACCAATATTGCAATGTAACATAACCCTTAATAAACATTGCAATGCAATGTAACCCTTGATAAATATCATAATGCGACATAACCCCCAATGAGCGTCGAATGTCACATTATTAAAGTGTCATATATTTTCTTATGTTGGAACATATTGGACATTATAGCAAACCATAACTAACTTTGGTCCACCATGCTTGACTTTAATTTGGACTTAGCCAACTATGGATCACTTTAGCAAGTAAGTTTTGAACTTTGGTTAAATGTTGTTGGCTTTGGTTAACCATGCTTGACTTTAGTTTGATAATAATTAATAATGGTTGAATTTAGTGAACCACATGGCCATAGATGACAATGCAACGTGAAATTTCCTAAATATCGAATTCCATGTTATTAATGTGTCACATCTTGGGAATCATCGCAATGCGACATAACCCTTAACTAATGTCGCAATGCATCATAACCCTTATACAATTTGCGATGCGACATAACCCTCGATGAACGTTGCAATGCAACACAACTATTGATAAACATAACAATGCGACATAACCCTTAATGTATGGAAAATGTCACATTGTTAATGTGTCGCATATTTGGTTATGTCATCGTATACTCAACAATGTAGTGAACCATGGATAACTTTGGTTAACAATGCTTGACTTTAGTTTGGACAAAGTCAACCATGGCCTAAACATCGAATGTTGCATTATTAATGTGTCACATATTGGGTATTGTTACAATGAGACATAACCCTTAACTAATGTCACAATGCAGCATAACCCTTGAACAATTTGCAATGTGATATAACTCTTGATGAACGTCACAATACAACACAACCATTGATAAACATCACAATGCGACATAACCCTTGATTAACTACAAATGTCACATTATTAATGTGTCACATATTTGGTAGCATTGGAATATACTTGACAATGTAACAAACCATGGCTGACTTTTGTCACCATTTCTTGACTTTGGTTTGTTCGAAGTCAACCATGTCTGACTTTAGTGAGTAAGGATTGACTTTAGTTAACCATAATTGACTTTGGTTAACCATGCTTGAGTTTAGTTTGACCATAGTTAACCATGGTTGTTTTTAGTGAACCGCATGGACATACTTCACAGTGTGACATGAAATTTCCTAA
This sequence comes from Pseudotsuga menziesii, assembly GCA_001517045.1. Lineage (NCBI taxonomy): Eukaryota > Viridiplantae > Streptophyta > Pinopsida > Pinales > Pinaceae > Pseudotsuga > Pseudotsuga menziesii. The sequence goes on from LPNX010045052.1 coordinate 410,341, forward strand.
ATATGGAATGCCACATTATTAATGTGTCACATTTTGACAAATGTGACAATGTAGCATAACCCTTGACCAATGTCATAATGGGACATAGCCCTTTATCAAAATTGCAATGCAATGTAACCCTTCATAAACATCACAATACAATGGAACCCTTGATGAATGTTGAATGTCTCATTATTAATGTGTCACTTCATTGGTCATAATGGAATATGTTAGACAGTGTAGCAAACCATGGTTGAGTTTGGTTAATCATGATCGACTTTAGTTTGGCCATGGTCAAACATGGTTGACCTTAGAATGTAACTTATGTTTAACCTTTATTTAACCATGGTTGACTTTGGTTAACCATGATTGACTTTAATTTGACCATAGTTACTCATGGTTAAATTTAGTGAACCACATGGCCATAGTTCACAATGTGATATGAAATTTAATGAGCATCTAATGTCACATTATTAATCTGTCACATCTCGGGCATTGTCGCAATGGTGCATAAACCTTAACCAATGTCCCAATGTAACATAATCCTTGACCAATCTTGCAATGCAACATAACCCTTAATGAACATTATAATGCAACGTAACCCTTGATAAACATCACAATGTGACATAACACCTGATGAACGTCGAACGCTACATTATTAATGTGTCACATCTTTGCTTGGTCAACCATGCTCGACTTTAATTTGGACTAAGCCAACAATGGATCACTTTAGCGAGTAAGGTTTGACCTTTGGTTAACCATGCTTACTTCAGTTTGACCATAGTTAACAATGGTTGACTTTTAATAGTGAACCACATGGCCATAGTTCACAATGCAACATGAAATTTCCTAAATATCGAATGCCACGTTACTAATGTGTCACATTTTGGGCATTATTACAATGCGACATAACCCTTAACCAATGTCACATTATTAATATGTTGCATATTTTCTTGTGTCAAAACATATTAGGTAGTGTAGCGAACCATGACTGACTTTGGTCAACCATGCTTGACTTTAATTTGGACTAAGCCGACCATGGATCACTTTAGCGAGTAAGGTTTGACCTTTGGTGAAATGTTGTTGACTTTGGTTAACCATGCTTGACTTTAGTTTGACTATAGTTAACAATGGTTGACTTTAGTGAATCATATGGCCATAGTTCACAATGCAACATGAAATTTCCTAAATATCAAATAGCACATTACTAATGCATCACATCTTGGGCATTGTTGTAATGGGACATAACCCTTAACCAATGTCACAATGCAACACAACCCTTAAACAATTCGCAATGTAACATAAACCTCAATGAACATCACAATGCAACACAACTATTGATAAACATCAAAATGTGACATAACCCTTGATGAACGTCAAATGTCACATTATTAAAGTGTCGGATATTTCTTTGTGTCATCATATGATGGACAATGTAGTGAACCATGGCTAACTTTGGTTAACCATGCTTGACTTTAGTTTGGACAAAGTCAACCATGGCTCACTTTAACGCTAAAGGATTGACTTTATTTAACCATGGTTGACTTTGGTTAACAATGATTAACTTTAGTTTCACCATGATTAACTTTGGTTGACTTCAGTGAACCATGTGGCCATAGTTCACAATGTGACATGAAGTTTCCTAAACATCGAATGTCACATTATTAATATGTCACATCTTTGGCATTTTTTCAATGCAACATAACCCTTTATGTCGTAATGCGACATAACCCTTAATAAACATCACAATGTGACATAACCCTTGATGAACATCAAATGCCAAATTATTAACATGTGACATGTTTGGTTTTGCCAACATATACCAGAACTAGGGATGACTTTGGTCAACCATGATAATTGCATAGTAAATTTGTTCTTTTAATAACATTATGCATAGTTAAGTTTTTTTTTTTAAATATATTTGAATCCTTTTCAACATTATCTTTATCATTAAACTATCATTTTTTTATAGTATATTTCATTCCAATTACTACTTCATGAATGTAACTTTGATTAATATTCTTAGCTTTCTTTATAATCTAAAATTCAAGATGTAGAATTGTCACTTAAATTTGATGCATGAGAATATATATATAATCCCCTAATATATGAAATCATATAAGCCAACAAATTATACTGAAGTTGTTCTTTTTATTTATATATTTGAATCCTTTCCAACAATATCTTTATCATTCACTTCACATAGATATATTATAATAAACAAGATATGCCTCGCATTGCTAAAGACATTAAGAAATCCATAGATATATATATATATATATATATATNATTAAAAATATTCAAGTAATTTTTTCCTTTTCATAATTTGAATTCAATATACTTATATAAAAAAGTTATGTTATTTTTTTTCCCCAAAAAAGTGACTTTAAATTACATGCATAATGAAATTGTTATATAATGTATTTTTCTATTTCTTTTAAAATTGTCTTTCTCTTCTCATTATTGTGACTAAGTTTTGCTTGATTAATAATCCAAAACTCAAGTATACTCTTTTATATATATGAGATTTAATATATATATATAATTTTATATATATTGTATATATTTTAACTATTACATTAATTAATTATTTAATTAATGAAATTTTTTTCTATTGTTAATATTTAATCTTTATTATGCAAGTTCTTTCTATTGTTTATATAATAATTTTCTTTAAGATATCATTTATCTTATTATATAATTCAAAAAAAAATATTTAGATGGCAACTTTTTATTATATTATTATAAACAAAGTGTTAGCATATTATTACTTAGAGAATTTTATTTAAGAATTTTATAATGCAAAATGATAGAATAAGATTTTTAAAATTCATTTAAAAAATCATTTAGATGAAAACTTTTTAAGAAATGCAAGTGTATACTATTATAAACAAAGTATTAACATATGTTGGGAAACCTATGGGATCGTGCATGTAGCCCAGCCTGAGCCTGAACCAGATCATGAATCGCAGCCCAGCTGAACTTGCTAGATTGTGTACGCTTTGATTGTGCATGCAGGGACATGTGTGATGCTCAGAAGCAGATCGTGAGGTGCATCCATAATTTCTCTACTGCCACATGCAACCTGAAGACTCTTGATCAGATCCGTAGCATGGTCAGCTGAGTTGGCTTGGATCTGCTAGGGAAGATGTAGAATTGGCTCCACCCCCGGATCTGAACCCGAAGTAGTGTCGAATAACCTTAGATGAAGATTTCAATAATTTGGTGGCTACTACTTCCCCCACACCTTTGCTCGTCCCAGAATCCATCGATGTGAACTTCATGAAGCGAGCATCCGCTCCTAGGATCTAGATCACGTTAGCAACTTCAAGATTAAAATCCCTATATTTGGTGAGAAAGGTCTGATAGATCAGTTCACGGGAATCTAGCCTTCACCCAAGACTATGGAGCTCTAGATAAAAGAACTATATGCACTTGATATCTAGGGGGATGCAAGATTCCTTTTGTGGAAAGGGATTCTTCTCCTTATTATTTGAAAGAAAACCTGACAGAGATCTTATCTTTAGGAGGAGTCCCTATTTCATGGGTCCTCATGGTTTATATCTAAATTGATGGAGCCTATAATTCGATCCAGAAAAGGATGTGCCATTCGTGGTCCTGGTTTGGGTATGCCTCCCACACCTTCCCGTGCAATGTTGGAATGATGAAACACCACAAGCAATAGGGAAATATCTTGGTAATTACATTGACAAAGTGGAACAAAAGGGCTCTTTGTTTTCTTGTGCAAGGATCTGCATTGAAGTAAATTTGGAGAAAGGCTTGCCAAAGGTAGTTAACTTATTCATGGATGGATGGGAACCCATGAAAAAGGTAGATTACGAGTAGCTACCATTCAAGTGCAAGAAGTTCCATGAGCATGGACACTTTGTCAAAAACTATCCAAAGGTGGTTCAAGAAATCTTGGAAAAAAAATAAAGAGGAAGGACGGCAACAATAAAAAAGGGGAAGAAAAACTCCTCCAGCAGCAAATGAGGTGCAACAAAATATAAGCAAGGAAAATCCAAAAGAAGAAAAAACTCTCGATCAATAACCAATTCGAGGCACTACTTATGGAAGAAGGTGAAATTCCCCCTTTGGAAATATCAACAATTGAAACAGAAGAAGAAGAAGCCCATGCAACCACGAGTATCCCTCCTATGTCTCCCAGAAATGAAAGGAGTGAAAAGGTTGGCATAAGGGTCTACAACACTAGGGGAAACCTGGGTAGAGATGGTAAAAAATAGCAGAGTCAAGCTGCAAGGATACTCTCCAGAGCAGTCTCCTTCACAAGGATCATAGGGAACACATGAAGTGGCTTCACAACCAATCACAAGAGGAAGGAAGTCACAAAGATACCTAAGAAAGAAACAAGCAGAAAGAAAGATGGAGCTAGGGAGCATAGAAGTATTGAGGAAATAGAGCTCATCCAGAACACTAAAAATCTAGGAGGGGCAAAACCAACCGACAGATCCTGAGCAGGATCTCAATCAGTAAAGAAATGTTGAAAACTGTCTCTTGGAACTACAGGGGTCTGGGAGGCTTAAGAAAAGTAGAATAAATAAAGGAGATAATCAAATATAAGAGGCTAGATATATTGCTGGTCCAAGAGACAAAAATGCCAGATGTGGAGGTTATGGCACTTTCATGTCATTTCTGGAAAAACAACACAGGAAAATCCATAAGCTCCAAAGGAGCATATGGGGGAATAGCCACCATAACCTAAGGTAAATTCTTGGTCAAATCAATCAGTGAAATCCATCACTGGCTATTGACATCAATTCAGGAAAAGGAGGGCCTAATCTCATTATACATATATAATGTATATGGGCCAACACACTACTGGGACAAGACAACGTTTTGGGAAGATCCCAACAATCTAAAGGAGGATCTGCGTGGGAAGGATCTCATCATCATCGGGGACTTCAATACCACCAAGTCACAAAGTTAGAAGCAAGGAGGAACAAAGATTAAGGACCCTTTTGGTGAGCATATGGAGGACTTGATGGAAGATCTGGATCTGCTGGACATCCCATTGTGGAACAAAAAGTACATTTGGAGCAATATAAGAACTAGAATAGGGCACGTAGCAGCTAGGCTGGACAGATTTCTGGTAAGCTCCACCTTCTTGCAGAAAGACCTCCTCCCTACCTCTCTTTCTCTCTGCTCAGCACTGTCATACCACAAGCCAATAGATTTGATTTAATCCCCTCCAATCAATCTTAGGCCCATTCCATTCAGATTCAACCCGATCTGGCAGCATGATGCTAAAATTATTGGATTTAATTCAAAAGGAGTGGAATATCCAACACTTCGGATCCCCCAATTACATTTGGGAATCAAAACTAAGATCAGTGGGAGTTGCTTTAAAGAAATGGGTGAAGGATGGCTTTGAGGATCCAAATAAGCAAAAAATCAATCTACAAAGGGAATTAGGAACTATGGAATCCATAATGGAAGTGGAAGAGGTGTCTCTAGAGCATTTGAAGTAGGAGAGAGAGTTGAACATTAGAATTCTAAAGTTTGCAAGAAATATAGAAGAGGTATGGAGAATAAAGTCTAGGAAAACATGGTTGAAGGGTGGAGACAACAATACTGAGTACTTTCACAAGCAAACCAAGGTTCAACAAAGTTACAATGTTATCAAGGAGTTGAAGGATAATCATGGAAACAAGATAAAAGGGCAAGAAGATCTTAAGGATCACGCCTATAGTCATTATCAAGAGATATATGAAGATACGGGTGAGACAGATCCAGAAGCACAAATGGATTTACTCCATGGTATACCATCGCTCATAAAATATGCAGAGAACAAGGAGTTGAAAAAATCCATCAAGAAACACGAGATAAGAAACACAATCTGGACACTCCATGCTGATAAAGCACCAGGGCCAGATGGTTTCATAATTAATCTTTAGAGCAGCCTGGGATATAATAAAAGAAGGTGCGAAAAAAATGCTAAATTGGACAAGGAAAAAAGAAAAGATTGGTGGGAAAACTAACTCATCCTTCCTAGCTTTGATTCCAAAATAAAAGAGTCCTTTAACACTTGATAGATTCAGACCAATATCATTATGCAACACTTCTTACAAAATCCTGTCAAAAATCTTAGCTTTGAGAATGAAAAGCATCATGGGTCGTCTCATCTAAGATTCACAAGGAGGTTTCATAGTAGGGCGCCAAATTCTGGACAACATCATCATCGTTCAGGAATCAATACACTCCAGTGTGGAAAGGAAGCAACAAGGTATGGCCATTAAAATGGACATGGAAAATGCATTTGATAGGGTAAATCACTTCTTTCTCTTTGAAATCATGTCTAAGTTTGGATTTTCCAAAAGATTTGTAAAATGGGAAAAACTATGTATAAGTAGGTCGTGGATCGCACCATTAGTAAATGGTAGACCCTCCAAATTCTTTCAGGAAACTAGGGGGCTTTGGCAAGGTTGTCTGATGTCCCCATTCCTCTACCTCTTGGTGGCTAAAGCTATGAGGAGAAAGCTACATCTTTTGCAGGAGTCTGGAGATCTGAAAGGTTTGAATATAGCCAGATGAGTGAAATATTCTAACCATGCGCGATTTGCGAATGACACAATTGTAAGGAGATTCAATTCAGTTATGTCCACTTTCCTCAAAGCAACTGAAGGAAAAATAAATTCAACCAAGTCCAAAGTTTATGGCTGGAATCGCCCCACAAGAACGCTGGAAAATACAGTAAGGACCCTCGGCCTGGAAGGAAATGTAACTTGGAATTCCTTCAATTACCTTGGGATCCCAATTTTCAAAGGGAAAAAAAGGGCTGCTAATTGACAAGGGATGATAGATCAGACCAAGAACAAAATCAACTCATGGGGGACAAAGTGGCTTAATCCGATTGGAAAGCTCACCCTTATCAATTCCATACTTTATGCCTATCCCATTTACTCTTGCTCGATTTATCTTGCTTCAAAAAACATTATGAAAGACTTTACAAAAGAAATCAAAAGATTTATGTGGCAAGGAGGCAAGTCAGATAGCCTTAGAAAATTTCACTTGGTGAATTGGGAAACTGTTTGCAAACCAAAAATCTATGGAAGAGTTGGAGTACGAGATCCAAGCAAAATTAACTTAACTCTTGGAGATAAAATTCTCTGGATAATTGTAACTAGACAAGGAGTGTGGTGGAAGGAAATCATCCAAAAAAAATCCCTGACAAGCACCAGAAAGAGATGTCGCGACAGCATAAGCATGGATAAGAAAGACTCGCCAATATGGGAGCTGTGTAAAAACGCTGCACATATTATAACAAAGAATTTGAAATGGACACCAGGAAATGGTAAGGCTATCAAAATTTTGTCTGATTATTGTGCATATGTTCCCCCCGTCGTTTTAGTGCAGGCGTTCCCAAACTTAATGCAGAGATTGGAAAGTTTGAATATCCACACGCTATAAGATATTTCTAACTGGACGAGCAACGGGAGGTGGTTTGGTTGGCTTGATCTAGAGATCGAATAACTCACTGCTAATTAGAATTCTCTCATCACGGTGATGCCACCACTTGTCCACCGCTCGTTGAAGGATGAACGTTGTTGGGGAAAAACAGAGTGCTATATGGTGAAGGAAGGATACAGAGTAGTGGATGTGGATTACATCAACTACAACAATAACAGGAAATGGAAGAAGATCTGGAACAAAGATGATCTGCCCAAAATCAACATGTTCTATTGGATTCTATCCCATCAAAAAACTCTAACAATAGAGAATCTAAGAAAAAGAGGAGTGGAAAGCCTGTTGAGATGTATTCTCTGCAAAGAGTCTAAGGAATCTATAGAACACCTTTTTTTAGAATGCAAATTTTCCAAGGAGGTTTGACACCAAGCTTAGAAGGATCTGCATTTCGAATTGACTTTTCCAACAAATTGGGATGATCTATTTGCCTGCTGGAAGGACTAATACCTAGGATCACTCCTCAACAACCAGACTTTGTGAGGGCTTGGGAAGCTGTCACATACCCCAATTTTGTAAAATTATGTAATTTGTTTTATTTATTTCTGAGACATTATGTTAAACTTAATCCTAAGTAGGGATTGATGAATCAGCAGAGTCAACAGTTATGGAGTGTAATTCAGAATATTTTATTAATAATAAATAAATTGTGGAGACAACAGCATGGGAGAGCTGTTAAAAAGAGGTTACTGGTCAAACTGGTGGACGGAACTAGGTGGCAGGAAAAAGACAAGTGGCAGCATCCTCAAACACTTCCTAAGTTGCAGGTGGAAGCTTCCCTATATTTGGGGTCATGATTCCCCAAGAAAGTGGAATGTGAGCATGTGGCTAATTAAATGACAGTTAACCCAACTAAGACCTAGGCAATCTTTAAAAGTACTCAATGAAGAGAGCTAAGGCTGCTCAGTTTTTATTCCAGGAAGAATTCATTCAGGTGAATGTGATTCAGGAATTTCATTGAGGAAAGAGGGAAAACAGTAAGGAAGTGTTGTGAGTGATTGCTGCAGTAACTTGATTCTTATTACAGCCATTTGGGCTGAGAGAACAGACTGATAGTTCTGAGTTAATACTGAGTTGAAGACTGGTATTTGATTTGCTGTACCTAGTTCCAAGCCAGGGAGACCAGAGCAAGCTCGGGGGTCCTGAGAAGTCGCTGTCTGAGCGCTCTCCAGGAGTTGGTAGGGAGGAACGACCTCCCATTGATGTTGTTGTCCACAGCATTAAACAGGTTCTTAATTCATTTCTTTATGTCTTTCTGAGTATAGATGGATGAATGTTATAATTATTTATATGTCTGAATAATTGATTAGTATCTGTAAAATTAGTATCTTGGAATGTTAGTAGTAAAACCTGTTAGTATTACTGTGTTTTTCCACATCTGGTATCACCAGATAGTACTCTAGCATAGTATCTCAGTGTTTAGAAGAAGTATTCTTCTGAACTGAGTTTCCTAATTTACTTACAGTTATTACAAATGCTTTTACAAATTCATGAACTGTTTTCTTACTGTATTACAAACTAGTTTTAGTATCGTATCTTATTTTCTGAAATACTAACTGTAAGAATGTAAAGATAAACTAAGTATTTTGTAGCTTAATTTATGATCATAATCTTCTAGTTTTAAAAGAGGATTTAACCCTTAGAAGTTAATAAAATAAATCTGACAGAAGAATATAATTAGGCATCTGTATTCTTTTATCTGTTTAAAGTTAGAGAAATTTTCCTATTTTGTATCAGTCTACAAAAGAATGCAATGTTAAAGTACCGTATGCCCTTTTATTTAACTAAGTTTAAGTATATATTATAATTATTATTCTATTTCCAGAATTGTAAATGAATAATTTCGAATATACAGGTATTATATAATTATAAATGTGAAATTATATTTAATATAAAATAAGAATTGTACAGAAACATTCAAGATTTTAAATAATAAAAGAATCCAAATCAAACATTGTAATAAATAACACTAAACATAAATTATAGAAACATTAATGTACATATAAACAGTTAATATAAAGATATTACTAAAGTAAATATTTAAATTAATATTGTAATATCACTAATGTAATCCTAAATGGATAATACTCCTATCATGAGTTAAAGAAAGAATATAAAAAATAACTGCTATAATCTGTATCCTTTTAAAATAATTAAATATTACTTGTAGATAAGAACATACTATAACAATACCAGAACAGGCTTGTTTAAATGGGAGGAAAAGAGTAGGTTCTTGCTTCATAGTTTTCAGAATTTTAGAAGTCAAGTATAAAGCTTTAACTGAAGCTTGACATTACATTTATGTACAATAAGACAGAGAGTCTTATAACTTCAGTTTTTCTTATAAAAATTTCAAAATACAATCGCTTAAGATAACAAGAAAATAATGCAGGAGAACAACTTCCTCGGCTATGATAGAGTGTGAGGGTATAGACCCTATACTTTACTGTATTTAAGAAAGTTTGTAAATAACAATTAAATTGAATATAACCCTCACAGTTTTTAGAACTTACTGACAGAGTTATTTTGCAGACAGATAAAATAACTAAATAATCTAACTGTGTATTTTGGGTCGAACCCTACAAGACCAGTTAATACAATTATAATAATTATGGTGTAAAAGAACGAAGTTCTTTCCTTGGTCGCACCTTAAAAACCACAGAGTAAGCGGTATAAATCTATAAACTATTTATTTCTGAGCAGAGCAATAAAGTAAAGAGAAAACGTGCTTAACATGAAACTTAAGCTGCAGTAAACGCTTTAGTAAGCGGTATTATAAAATTTGGGTTTCTTCTTTATACAAGGTTTTACCGTAATAAAAATCTTAAATAAAGGCGAGTACGTATACACAGTCTTGACCAAAAGCATTTACATATGTTCAGCACAAGGGTTAACCCTGCCAAAAACTAATTTTAATTAACCTACAGCCAATACGTTTGCATGGAACCAAGTAACCACTGAAGTGCATCCATTCACAACAAACAGCAAGGAGGTATGCCATGGTTGAGACCAGGCTTACTGGTGGAGCTAGAAGCCGAAGCGTTGGGCAATCCATATGCACCGAGGAGCTCGAATCTGCCATTGAAGGAGCAGTCAAGAGTTAGAAACCCTAGAATTTCCATAGATAATCTGTTTATTTTTCTTTTTAAAATAAATAGTGTGGGTACAAGCTGTAACTTACCAGCAAGGTTGTAAACGAGCAGCCACTGAGAAATGACCAAGTAACCAAGAGCCGAGTAACCGAACCCTTCTCTATTTCTTCAAGAGCGAGCTGGAAAAACAAAACAAGGATCTTCTTCCCAAATGGAAGCACAAATAGTAAGAAATCGAAGGTCTCACACGCTGCCGTGACAGGATAATCAATGGAGCTCAAGGGAGTAACCTAATTCCTTCAACGACTACAATGCAGCCATCAACAGAGCCACAAAATTCTACCCAGAACTATAAAGGAGCACAATATGATCTGGAGACAGTATTCGAGCTATTAAAGGGCAAGAATCCACAGAGAACGAACCAGAAGGGTTTTTGCTGAACAAACAAGCCGATGGCGAGGGAGAGAATGACAATCTTCTAGGGTTGAGTCCACTTTTATTCCACGAGTTCTTGGTCGAGGAGCGACCATGTCAGTGCAATGATAATTGCATGGGATTTGGGTCGAGATGTAAGGTTTTCAAAATTATTTGCAAATCATATGACTTCCAAACTTTTACTTGGCGTGGACTACTCCTTTGGTTCATGGTCGTTACCCTAGGTATTATACCTGCACATAAACTTATAACTTATGGTTAGAATCTTTACGTAATGATAAAATGCATTGCCATAATAGAACATTACATAAGCATTTAAACTACATTATGTTAATATTTATTTATACATTGTAAACATTACACTTTTGACCCCTTTTCTTTATGGATTCAAGGGCAAGTCTTAAAGCTTTAGACTTAGAGTTATGTTTACTTACAAAAGTTTTGAAGTGGTGAGTTTATTAATTGAGGAAATCTAGTCATGAATTTCTACTTAATTTCCTTTACCTTATAATGGCAAATGAAGACATTTAGTTTAACGTATCTTAAGTCTTAACAAAGATTATAAAGAAAAGTCATTTATAGTTGACACAAATGCTACCAATGTAGTGCCTAATGTTAAATCTTAAGTAGTTAGTTAAAGACTAGTTATTTTCATTTCCTAGGATCTTTAACTTGTAGTATTCAAGTTTTAAAACGTCGTTTTTGCTTTAGGGTCACTCTAGCCCCACTCTTGATTTTATCATCATAATACAACCTCTTATTAGCTTTGAATCCTGTATAATAACATCTAGGCTTTAGATGTTTTACTTGATTAAAGAGTATTAAAGTTTGGTAATTAGAACATGAATAACAATTTATATAATTGTTATCACCAATTTGGTTGAAAAGTTAAACTTGGAAACTTATAATAAGATTGACATGGTTAAATCTTAGACTAAGTCTTTGAGGTACTGTAGAAGGTATTCCTTTGATATCTCAGAACTAGAAGTAGTTTCCCTTTTAGAGTAGATCTTAAAATGTTAACAAGAGACTTATTCTTGATAATAACTTTAAAAGTTCTGGAAGTAAGAATGTGCCTAGGTCGAAGTTAGTCACTCCAGATTCATTACTTTGGGAAACATTTTGTACTTGATAGTTTGTAGTAACAACAGATATGCAATTTGGGTAATAACTTGATAACCCAGTTTGTTGTATTACACCATATAAGAATTATTATCTACTTCTATGATTGCATTATAGTATCTCATTAAATGAAACAATACTATTAGAAGGCTTCATGCTGTTATTGTAAAGGAAAAACATCTATCATGCCTTAGATAAGATACCAAGGCGCTTCTTATAAGACCTTAAGAAACATTATATGAAAAGCTTTACCTGTAGGAAGCTGAATAGTCTGGTTAACATGCATTATATCTATTTTTCTTTATTGAATGAAATTGGCACAGCATATGATTTTCTATTACTTTAAAAGATATGTTAAGTAGCGATCCCAAAACTTTACCTGGGTATCTGTAAGAGAAAGAAAACTGTTGCGTTAGCTTAGTAGCTAAGTAAGCCCAGTCTAACATAGCATATCCCCTTGCTGTTGCAAACAGAAAACAATCAGAAAACTGACAAGAAACTCAGCTTCGTATTCTAAATACAAGTAAAGATCATTCAGTTACAAAACTAATAGCATTAACTAATCAATATTTAATGATTGTTTTAGTGTGAGTTTATGTTATTTATAAAAGTTTAAATTTTTTTGAAATTTTGGGTTTTGACATGTGGTATCAGAACATGGTTCAAACACTAGGCCTTGATGTGGCTCAACTACTTTCCGCAAAACAAAAAAATAATATACTAATATGTACTTTGTTTTATGTTAAAAGCAGAAAATTATTTTTTTCTGAATCTAACAAGAAGGTATGGTTAACAAAACTCCTGTAACTATTTTGATAGATCCCGGTGCTAGCTTAAGTTATATTTCACCTCAGATAGTAGAAAAGTGTCATCTGAATGTTGAAAAGTTTGATAACTCTTAGCTGGTTCAACTAGCCATAGGGGCAAAAAGGAAGGTAAATTGTTATGTTAATGATTGTGTTTTAGATATGAATAGTTTTAAAACTGCTGTTAAGTTAAATGTGCTACCACTTGGCTCATATGACATACTTATAGGTATGGACTGGTTAGAACAACATAGGGTTGTGTTAAACTGTTTTGATAAAACATTTACCTGTTTAAATAATAATGAACAACCTGTAACAATTAAAGGAATTCCTAGGAAGACTGTGGTTAGGCAAATTTCTGCCTTGCAGCTCAAAAGAGCAGTCAGGAAAGGATGCAAGGCTTATGCTGTAATCATTACAAATGAGGCGAATAATGTTGAAAAAAATAAAATAAAAATAGAGAATATTCCAGTGTTAAATGAATTTATTGATGTTTTTCCGGAGAAAATTCCAGGATTACCTCCTCGGAGGGAACTGGATTTTACAATTGAACTGGTACCAGGTGCTGTACCCACCTTAAAGGCTCTGTACCGTATGAATATTCTGGAACTTAACGAATTAAAAACGCAGTTAAAGGAACTAATCGATAAGAAATATATTCGTCCTAGTGTTTCCCCTTGGGGAGCACTAGTAATATTTGTTAAAAAGAAAGACGGAACTATGCGACTCTGCATAGATTACCCTCAGCTCAACAAAATGACAATTAAAAATAGATATTCGTTGCCCCACATAGACGATCTGTTTGATCAGCTACGCAAAGCTACGGTGTTCTCTAAGATAGACCTGAGATCATGCTATCACCAGTTAAGAATTAAAGAAGAGGACATATTCAAGACAGCTTTCAGAACTAGATATGGACATTACGAATTTGTCGTAATGCCATTCGGGCTTACTAATGCCCCAGCCGTCTTTATGTGTCTAATGAACAACATAATGAATAAATATTTAGACAAGTTTGTTGTCGTATTCATCGATGACATCTTGATCTACTCTAAAAATGAAGAGGAACATAAAGAACATTTACGGATAGTTTTACAAGAACTGCGAGAGCAACAACTCTATGCAAAATTCAGTAAGTGTGATTTCTTCAGAGACGAAATCCAGTACTTAGGTCACGTAGTGACTAAGGAAGGAATCTCTGTGGATCCTGAAAGGATCAGGGAAATTGAAGAATGGCCAGTACCAAAAGACGTAACAGATGTTAGGTCTTTTATGGGGATCACCGGTTATTACTGGAGATTCATAGAAGGTTTTTCTAAGATAGCCAACCCAATCACTTCTTTGCAAAAGAAAGGCAAGAAATTTGATTGGAATGTAAAATGCGAAGAAAGCTTTAAGAAACTAAAAAACTTTATTAACAACTGCGCCAATTTTAAGAATAGCAGATCCCAATAAGGATTTCGTGGTTTGCACAGATGCTTGTAATGACGGTCTAGGCGGAGTACTAACTCAGGATGGACATGTTATTGCCTATGAGTCTAGGAAGCTAAAGATCCATGAAAATAATTATGCCACTTACGACTTAGAGCTGGCTGTTGTAATTCATGCCTTGAAAATGTGGCGACACCACTTAATAGGAAGAAAGTTTACTTTAATGACTGATAACAAGGGTCTAAAATACCTTTTAGATCAGCCTAACTTAAATGCAAGGCAAGCCAGATGGCTAGCCTTCCTAAGTGAATACGATTTCGAAATTCAACATATAAAAGGGAAAGAAAATAAAGTAGCTGATGCTTTGAGCAGAAATGCAAAATTGAATTTTACAACAGCAATCAATACTTATAATTCTGATTTAAATGAATAGCTAATTGAAAGTATAAAATTGGATGAAATTTATCGAAAGTTACAAGCTACAGTTAAGGAAGAACCCATAGAAAGTTTAACTAAGGGTTATAGTTTAAATACTGATGGATTTTTACTGTTTAAGGACAGATTGTATGTGCCAAATGTGTCTAAAATTAAATTGCTGATTCTAGATGAAGTGCATAAAACCCCTTATTCAGGGCATCCAGGCTACCAGAAAACTGTCACCTTGTTGAGAAAAGATTATTTCTGGCATAACATGAAATCTGAAACAGCTGAGTATATAGCTAGATGTTTGGACTGTCAGTAAGTTAAGACAGAACATCAACATCCAGCTGGGTTATTGCAACCTTTGCCTATTCCTAACTGAAAGTGGGAAATAATCAGCTTAGATTTCATCACTGGATTACCCAGAAATCAAAATCAGAATGATTCAATTATGGTGGTAGTAGATAAATTAAGTAAAGCAGCACATTTTATTCCTGTTAAAACCACTTATAAGGCTGCAAATATAGAAGACATTTTCTTAAAACAGATTTTTCGGCTGCATGGTGTGCCTAAGGTTATTATTTCAGACAGGGATCCTAAATTCACTGGAAATTTCTGGAAATATTTGTTCAAAGGATTAAACACCACTCTGAATTTCAGCACCTCTTTCCATCCTCAGACGGACGAACAGACCGAAAGAGTTAATCAAGTGTTGGAAGATCTTTTGAGAATGTATGTTAAGGATCAGCCTGGTAAGTGGGAGGATTATTTGCATTTAGCAGAATTTGCATACAATAACAGTTATCAATCTTCAGCTAAGTTCAGCCCTTTTGAAATTCTGTATGGGCGAAAATGTAACACTCCAATCTCCTGGAATAATCCAATAGATAGATTAGTGTTGGGGCCCGAATTATTAAAAGAAATGGAACAGATTGTAAAACGGGTGCAGGAGAACTTGAAGGTTGCCCAGGATTGGCAAAAGAGTCAAGCAGATCTGAAAAGAACTCCTAAAGAGTTCCAGGTGGGTGAGCATGTGTTCAT
>LPNX010045052.1:427375-448803 GCA_001517045.1 Pseudotsuga menziesii
TATATCCTTTCAAAATAATTAAATATTACTTGTAGATAAGAACATACTATAACAATACCAGAACAGGCTTGTTTAAATGGGAGGAAAAGAGTAGGTTCTTGCTTCATAGTTTTCAGAATTTTAGAAGTCAAGTATAAATCTTGAACTGAAGCTTGACATTACATTTATGTACAATAAGACAGAGAGTCTTATAACTTCAGTTTTTCTTATAAAAATTTCAAAATATAATTGCTTAAGATAACAAGAAAATAATGCAGGAGAACAACTTCCTCGGCTATGATAGAGTGTGAGGGTATAGACCCTATACTTTACTGTATTTAAGAAAGTTTGTAAATAACAATTAAATTGAATATAAACCTCACAGTTTTTAGAACTTACTGACAGAGTTATTTTGCAGACAGATAAAATAACTAAATAATCTAACTGTGTATTTTGGGTCGAACCCTACAAGACCAGTTAGTACAATTATAATAATTATGGTGTAAAAGAACGAAGTTCTTTCCTTGGTCGCACCTTAAAAACCACAGAGTAAGCGGTATAAATCTATAAACTATTTATTTCTGAGCAGAGCAATAAAGTAAAGAGAAAATGTGCTTAACATGAAACTTAAGCTGCAGTAAACGCTTTAGTAAGCGGTATTATAAAATTTGGGTTTCTTCTTTATACAAGGTTTTACTGTAATAAAAATCTTAAATAAAGCCTGAGTAGGTATACACAGTCTCGACCAAAAGCATTTACATATGTTCAGCACAAGGGTTAACCCTGCCAAAAACTAATTTTAATTAACCTACATCCAATACGTTTGCATGGAACCAAGTAACCACTGAAGTGCATCCATTCACCACAACCAGCAAGGAGGTATGCCATGGTTGAGACCAGGCTTACCGGTGAAGCTAGAAGCCGAAGCGTTGGGCAATCCATATGCACCGAGGAGGTCGAATCTGCCATTGAAGGAGCAGTCAAGAGTTAGAAACCCTAGCATTTCCATAGATAATCTGTTTATTTTTCTTTTTAAAATAAATAGTGTGGGTACAAGCTGTAACTTACCAGCAAGGTTGTAAACGAGCAGCCACTGAGAAATGACCAAGTAACCAAGAGCCAAGTAATCGAACCCTTCTCTATTTCTTCAAGAGCGAGCTGGAAAAACAAAACAAGGATCTTCTCCCCAAATGGAAGCACAAACAGTAAGAAATCGAAGGTCTCACATGCTGCTGTGACAGGATAATCAATGGAGCTCAAGGGAGTAACCTAAGTCCTTCAACGACTACAATGCAGCCATCAACAGAGCCACAAAATTCTACCCAGAACTATAAAGGAGCACAATATGATCTGGAGACAGTATTCGAGCTATTAAAGGGCAAGAATCCACAGAGAACGAACCAGAAGGGTTTTTGCTGAACAAACAAGCCGATGGCGAGGGAGAGAATGACAATCTTCTAGGGTTGAGTCCACTTTTATTCCACGAGTGCTTGGTCGAGGAGCGACCACGTCAGTGCAATGATAATTGCATGGGATTTGGGTCGAGACGTAAGGTTTTCAAAATTATTTGCAAATCATATGACTTCCAAACTTTTACTTGGCGTGGACTACTCCTTTGGTTCATGGTTGTTACCCTAGGTATTATACCTGCACATAAACTTATAACTTATGGTTAGAATCTTTACGTAATGATAAAATGCATTGCCATAATAGAACATTACATAAGCATTTAAACTACACTATGTTAATATTTATTTATACATTGTAAACATTACACTTTTGACCCCTTGTCTTTATGGATTCAAGGGCAAGTCTTAAAGCTTTAGACTTAGAGTTATGTTTACTTACAAAAGTTTTGAAGTGGTGAGTTTATTAATTGAGGAAATCTAGTCATGAATTTCTACTTAATTTCCTTTACCTTATAATGGCAAATGAAGACATTTAGTTTAACGTCTCTTAAGTCTTAACAAAGATTATAAAGAAAAGTCATTTATAGTTGACACAAATGCTACCAATGTAGTGCCTAATGTTAAATTTTAAGTAGTTAGTTAAAGACTAGTTATTTTCATTTCCTAGGATCTTTAACTTGTAGTATTCAAGTTTTAAAACGTCGGTTTTGCTTTAGGGTCACTCTAGCCCCACTCTTGATTTTATCATCATAATACAACCTCTTATTAGCTTTGAATCCTGTATAATAACATCTAGGCTTTAGATGTTTTACTTGATTAAAGAGTATTAAAGTTTGGTAATTAGAACATGAATAACAATTTATATAATTGTTATCACCAATTTGGTTGAAAAGTTAAACTTGGAAACTTATAATAAGATTGACCTGGTTAAATCTTAGACTAAGTCTTTGAGGTACTGTAGAAGGTATTCCTTTGATATCTCAGAAATAGAAGTTGTTTCCCTTTTAGAGTAGATCTTAAAATGTTAACAAGAGACTTATTCTTGATAATAACTATAAAAGTTTTGGAAGTAAGAATGTGCCTAGGTCGAAGTTAGTCACTCCAGATTCATTACTTTGGGAAACATTTTGTACTTGACAGTTTGCAGTAACAACAGATATGCAATTTGGGTAATAACTTGATAACCCAGTTTGTTGTATTACACCATATAAGAATTATTATCTACTTCTATGATTGCATTATAGTATCTCATTAAATGAAACAATACTATTAGAAGGCTTCATGCTGTTATTGTAAAGGAAAAACATCTATCATTCCTTAGATAAGATACCAAGGCGCTTCTTATAAGACCTTAAAGAAACATTATATGAAAAGCTTTACCTGTAGGAAGCTGAATAGTCTGGTTAACATGCATTATATCTATTTTTCTTTATTGAATGAAATTGGCACAGCATATGATTTTCTATTACTTTAAAAGATCTGTTAAACAGCGATCCCAAAACTTTACCTGGGTATCTGTAAGAGAAAGAAAACTGTTGCGTTAGCTTAGTAGCTAAGTAAGCCTAGTCTAACATAGCATATCCCCTTGCTGTTGCAAACAGAAAACAATCAGAAAACTGACAAGAAACTCAGCTTGTATTCTAAATACAAGTAAAGATCATTCAGTTACAAAACTAATGGCATTAACTAATCAATATTTAATGATTGTTTTAGTGTGAGTTTATGTTATTTATAAAAGTTTAAATTTTTTTGAAATTTTGGGTTTTGACAGAAGCTCTACCAAGATATATCTGTTGGAATATATGGACAACAAGAAACAAGGAGATCTTCGAGGGGAAAAAAGAGTCCAAGAAAAGTTGCGGCAGCTGCAACTCTTTGGGTGGAAGTTTTATTCATGAGGGGAATGCACAACATGAGCAAGGAATCATTGAAAGTAGAAGAAAGAGATTGGATCTCTGATTTGCTAGTTCTCTCGCCACATCTACCATGAACTCAACCAAAAAAAAAATCAATTTTGCAATCTTGGCAAATCAGAATGAATCTGGAAGAGTTCAAGGTTGGTGGAATAAACTCGCCTGCAGCTCTTTGCTCTTTGGCAGATCCTCGAAAGGAAATCCAAGATGGCAGGAGCAGGGGGAGTCTATTTCAATTCGAAAGGAATCAAGATGAAAGAGTACGCTTGGGGAATCGGTAGTAAGACTAACAATGGGGCAGAATTGTTAGCATTAATAAAAGGACTGGAGCTGGCAAGGAGAGATGGCATTGAGGAACTGGTGGTCTTTGGTGACTCGTGCATGGTTACTGGAGAAGTAAGGAAACTAGGAAGGAATTGAAAGAATCGAGTCACCAAGACCCACCATCTATTAAAATGCATGGTAAATGATTATAAAGTCGTCGACTTCCTTCATGTTTTGAGAGAAAATAATAAACAAGCAAATAGTATGGCCAATAAGGGAGTGAATTTAGATTGTGGAAACATGTTATGTGATCAATAGGATTATGAGAGAAACTGGATCCCTTTATAGTGAACCTTCCCTTTTCATCCTTTGAATGTTTTTCTTTTGTATCCTCATGCTTGGGCAATTTATACGGAGTTTCAGCACTCATAGAATAAGAAATGGTGATGAATAAAATCGACTAGAAAATGAAGCACAAGGAAGCATGGACTTAATCTTCCTCTCTAAAGAGTCTATGACCAATCTATTGTAACATTTACTTATTCATTTTTTATAAAAAGTTCTTCAACAATGTATATTAAAAAAACAAAACAAAGTATTAACATATTATTATTTAATCATTTTAATTAAGATTGTTATAACCCACAATCATAGAAAAAGATATCTAAAATTCAAATTTAAAATATTTTTTTAAAATAAATACAAATTATAAGTTAAGCTTTTATTTTTAAAATAAACTTTAAAAAATTTACACATGGATCTACTATATTTTTTTTCTTAATATATGTATCCCAATCACTACTTCATGAATGTAAGTTCCAACATTCTTAACTTTATTCAAAATCAAAAATTATATGTATATATTTTTAAATTTTTCCAATTTAGTGATCTTAAAACTTAGGTTTAGTAAATTAAAATAATGATGAACCAGCCACCACAAAACAAATGACAGTAGCATACAAATATGACAAACAAGATTTATGTCTTCGATAGGTGTGAAAAACGAACGATAACTGCAATGATAAACGAACCATAGCTGATTGCACGAGTCCCCTATTAAGCTGGGCACGTACTTGCAGTTCGGTCATGAAGGAAAAGCCTGTCACGCTGTGCAGAGGCCACTACAATCATCTCTGATAACCACAAGTTTTTTCTTCAATCTGCAAGCTCTTCCTTCAGTTGCTGCTGCTTCCATATCTGACTGTTTTCTGAAGGTCGAACTGCATAGGCTGACAACCCGAAACTGAGTTGTTTCTCTTGGAGCATGCCAATTCTGGACTTGGGTTTAAAGTTAAACGACCACGGGCTGGGTAGAGCAAATCTACAGATTATCTGCATATTAAATTGTTTATAAGCTATTTGAATTTAGTTAGGGTCTTAATTGAAAGAATTGACGAGGAATGAACGTGGCAGGTAGCTAAACAATTAGCCCCTGCGCCATTTACACACCTTCATAATGGCGTCAATCAATACCCGCCGTAATTCACTCTCATCATCGAATACTGCACAGTCTATGGCAGGATTTGTAGGTATATTGCAGATCTATGACATAGATCTATTGTATAAGTTATTTACGTCTCCGTTAAAAGATTTGTTGCAAAAGACTTCTCTAGATCACATAAATGCAGGCATGATGATTAAGGAGATAGAAGGTCCTCGAACACAATGATTACTGAACATTCAAAGAGTTAAGGGCGGTATTGCAATTATTACTGAACATTCATGGAGTTAAGGGCGGTATTGCAATTAGATATGACCTGTCAATTCTCTTTGATAACCGTCGTTCTATGAATACTATGATGAATGAATAAATCAATGTTAATAGCAATACCTATTAACATTGATAACCGTATTGCGCGCCCATAGATCTCTAGTAGTCAATTAGGTTATGATATTTATAATCAGTAGATCTATAGTAGTCAATTAGGTTATGATATTTATGTTACAAAGCAAATATATTGAAGAAAACTTTGCACCCGGAAGTTTAGGTATGTCAAATCTACTGTTAGCGATTTGAAGACCGACTCAGCCATATCAATTTCTTCGAATTACAAACCTTCATAATGGCCTAAAACCAGTCATATAAGGAACTAAAACCAGTAATATAACAATCTAAAAGCCGAAATACTTAACACCAATACAAACTTATACCAGAGTTCCACCACAATTAATAATGGTTCTTTCAATGCATATATCTCACAAAAGTGGCTTGAGAAACAAATAGGATATAAATGGATACCTGTGACAACCTCCGGTTGCAACACTTTACTTATTTGTAATCAAGTTGTCTAAAGAGCGGACTTTTTTACTTTCTTTTCGGTTAGTTTTTACCAGTATTTTGTCAGAAATCTTTATAGAATTTTCAAAATCTTCAAAAATACGGTTAGATTAGACAGTGGGTGGTGGGGAGTTTTCCAGTCACTTGATTTCATTTTTGAGTTTAAAATCGTTCAACAAACAATAGAAATTACAGATTTTGTAGAGTAAATTCACTAATTTCTGCATAAAATCAGCTTGAAAAATAAAAAAGTCCCCTAATTAAATAGCTCCATTTATAATAGCTAAAAAAAAAGCTAGGCGACTAACACCACCATTGGAAAGAATCCCAAACAGAGAAAAGAATCCCAAACAGAGAGAAATAAGTAATCTGTCCATGAATTTGGAGTAAGCCTCTGCGAATGGCCTTGAGGACATCCACCCATAATTCCCCTGCTGCATAGAGAGGCGACGTTCACAGCAATTTGATGATTATTGGTTAACTAATCTTAGTTAATTAAGTAACCATTTATTTAACTCTAACAAAATCAATTAGGATTAGCAAATTGATATCATATTTGGTGTATTTTACAGTTCAAGTTCAATGAGAGAGATGTGTAACTTTAGTGTTGATCGTAGCATTGACAAGTATCTTTTATAAAAAATAGTAAAATATTATTAAAAATAAAAAGTCTGCTTAAATTAAATTTAAATTATTTAGAATTGTATTATATAAAACAATATAAATTAGATAAACTAAAACCATAAACATTGAATTACACATTTACTCAACACTTATATTTTGATATTTAATACCTCTGAATGCTTAATAAATCCTTTTGATGCTCAGTAAAGATCTATGCTCATTATAAACATTTTGACAAATTGTAGTAAAGATAATCATCACTAAGTATTATATAATCATCACTAACTTTGAAAGAAGAAGATAAATTGGAAAACCCGCTGCTGCACCAAAACTAAAAGTGACAGGCCAACGGACCAACTCGATGAATAGATTGAGAATACAGCACCATTATATATGTGAAAATCACACCTAGCTTTCAGTAGAGATTGCAATTGGGACAAAAGGTTATGATTTGATTAAGAAACACAACAAAATCATTACAATATTGCAATGTGCATTAGAGCAGATTTGCACAACAATATGACATCAACACAAAGTTAACAGATGGAATTTCATTAGAACGAGGCAGTAACAATTATATCTCTAACTAAAACAAAACAGCAGATGAGTTGAAGCTACAAGGAAGCAAAACTGGAGACAAATATATAAATCCTAGCCGCTGCCTCCCAAGAAAGCCTTGAGGCGCTTGACTTCAGAATCGGAAAGGAACGTAGTCTTGTCGATGACATAAGAAGGAAGATTGTTGGAAAAGAGAGAAAGGGGAACGATTTGCAATCCAGGAAGAGGGGTGCTAAAGGAAGCAAATGCAATGGCCTTACTTTTCCCCACATTGATCTGGTAATGAAGTAAACCTTTGGGAAACACCATTATGTCTCCTTGGTAGAGTGTTTTACTGTAGACAACGTTGCTTGAAGAAATGAATCCTGCACAGATTTGTCCTTCAATCACCAACAGAATCTCAGTTCCCGCTGGATGGATATGCAATGGAATGACACCGTTGGGGGCGAGGTCGAGCCTCGCTATGGACACGCCAAGGCCGTTCACTGCAGGAAACTGCGCTGAGAAGGCCGGAGTCACAGCGGCGCCGATGTTGTTGCTCACGTTCCCGGCCGCTGCCAATCCGGTGAAGACAAAATCGTTTGCAGTTAAAGACGAAGAAGGCTTGCACGGATAACCTGCAGGAGTGAGCTTCGAAGACAAATCTGCTACGCAGAAATCTTGAGCTCGCGAAGGCTGAAGCACAAAACTACAGATAAGTACAATTATAGCTATGCGCAGACAGAGCGTGGAAATCGCCATGATCGATGAATCCAATGCTCTAATTGCAAAATGATTTTTCTCAATGTGAAGTTCTTGGTGAAGGATACGATGAAGTTTATAAGGCCGGGGAACATCCCCGGAGTATGGTCTAAGATGGCCGCCGACCTTATCTCTATCTCCATTGCAGATTCGTTATAGCTATCTGCCTGTTTTTGGGCCCCACCTAGGCCCCCGTTCTCCCTCCTCTTTCCGTTTTCTAATATTAACATATTTTTATTGATATAATAATACAATTAAAGTAAAAGTGATTAATAATGATAATAATACAAGTGTAATGTTATGTTTTGGTTAAACATCAAACTTGGTATATGAGACCTTTTTACATTTAATGTATACAAAAAAATTTGTTTTCTTAAACACATGCTATTAACTTCAAATCCACTAAAATGTTAGAAAAATAATAAAATATTTATAATATTAAACTATTTTAATAATACAAAATATTTATGGTAATTTAAAAAACTTAAATTTTTTATTTCAATTATTAAAAAAACATTTAATAATATCATAAGAAATTTTAAATTTAATAACTTACTAACTTACTTGCGTTTAGCTGACTTCCACATAAATTTCCTCTGTAGGTACTCTTCTTGGATAATGACTATCTAAACATGCTTAGACTTGGGCAAGGGTTGATTCTACTACCCCTTTACCCTTTCTAAGAAGAATAACAAAATCTTGAATTTTTTGGTTCTTTACTTGGTATGGTGATCCATAGCGTAGCTGTAAAAGTTTATAAATGTTTTATTAAAAGGTTTCGTACTCCCACACGTGGAGAAGTTGACCCAAGGGCTATAATGGATGCCAACTGGATAGCATTATCCTTGTTACCATATTCAGACGTGTGTTTACCCTATCCCACACTTTTTACCATGCATTACACTCCCAAACCCTACTGGCGACTGGGTTTCGTTTGGAAAATTCATGGTTGTCGAACCCTCGGTGTACAGGTGTTGTGTTGTTCAACCTGGAACCACTCGGAACAGTGTATTTTCACTGAGTTAAAAGCTTTATCTGTAACACTATTCCTTAACGATGATGTTGAGTTTTTCCTTAACTTTTCTTTTCTTTTAACTTTTCTTTCAACTTTTCTTAGCTCTGGTGTCCCTGCCGAGATATTATTTAACCAGTTGAAAGAAAAGTTAAGGAAAAACTCAACATCATCGTTAAGGAGCAGTGTTACAGATAAAGCTTTTTAACTCAGTGAAAATACACTGTTCGAAGTGGTTCCAGGTTGAACAACACAGAAACTTGTACACCGAGGGTTCGACAACCATGAATTTTCCAAAGAAAACCCAGTCACCAGTAGGGTTTGGTTATATTGTATTTACAGGTAATACAGCTCTCATACAACTCGTTGTTTTGTTTTATTTTATCATTTGTTTTGATATTTAAAAATGTTTCATTCATATTGGTGTTTTATCCAGGTCTCTGGCCAAAAGGAGATCATGTGACTAGAGGGATTGTCATGGACCTTCGGGTAAGTCCCCAGTTCAAATTCTATGCCGTTCCCATTCCATTTGGGCAGTGGAGACACACTTTGTACACCCACATTTGACTGCGGATGTACTAAAACAAGGTGGTTTTGGTATTTATAAACGGATGTGGAGATGGGTTTTTAATTTGGCGCTGCTTCTCACTGTAATTTATTCATCCTTTGAGACAATGGCCTTCTTTCATTGTTTTCTTTTCAAAGGTGATAAACCCTACAACGTATATGTATATCTTCTGTCTAGTGGTGCATTTTCAAGGTAAAGGTTTTCATGCACAAATAAGGGAGGGTAAATAAGATGTTGGCTTCCGTAATCTGTTATTTCGTTACTTGTTTTCAGTATGGTTTAAAACACTTTTTTTTCTGGTATATATTTTAAGCTTGGAATCTGGCTACGTTTGGTTGTCTTGCATGGGCAAAAGAAACATCTATTATTCTCTTTTTCTTTCATTTAATGTAGTCTATATTTACAGTTTCTATCTTTCTTTCGTTCAGCCAAATAAAACAAAGGAAACACGGTGTGAGCATTTTAGGATTTAGAGTCGGGTTTACTACTATCGGATCGATATATGAGTTATGTTAATTCTAGGGTTAAATAAAAAAGAAAATTCCATAAAAACGACATCAAAATTATACATAAAAATCCGTAAAGACAGTTCGGGAATCCTAATCTTGGTTATATGTATACTCTATTTTCTGGAATAAAGATAGTATATGAACAAAGAAATATTCCACAATTAGAAATATTAAAAGAATAATGTCAAGTAAACATATCTATAAATTTGTCTAAATAGCTGACAGTCACACACCCAGCTTGGGAACTTGAGACTTCACAGTCTGCAATATTTCCACCTCTTTGCCGAAATCTTGAGTTTAGGTTTCACCTTCTTTAGCTCCAAGTAACCACTAGTCTTAAGATAAAGTATAGTTATTTATAGAACCTAACTGCTTAGGAGCTCTCTATCGGTTCAGTTTCAGAGCCTAACATTCTCAGATGTTCATTGACAACTCTATATTATTCTCTTCGTATCTTAGATCCTACACCTTCTTTGGTGATATCTGATAGCACTCTCTCTTTTCCTTGCCTAGGAATTTTATACCTGAATAACTAACTCCCTCCTCAAAATTAGCCACTTGTCAAGTCATGAAGATGGATGAAGATTCAGTTACTACCTAAACTTATTTTTTTGTCAATTATTGCATGCCTATCTAACTTCCTTACTTAGATCATATTATAATAAAATGAATTTCTCCTAGAATTATTAGTTTTCATAACAAAACAAAATTAAAATGAAATTACTTCAAAATGTTACGAGGGGGTATTACAATCCTCCCCTCCTAAAGAATTTGCACCGTCCTGGGTGCTCAAATTGTCTTATTGTAATCTTGGAATAAATCAGGATACACATGTCTTATAAACTCCTCTTCTTTCGAGGTATCTTCCTCGAGTGTATAATGTTACCATTGTACTTTAACTTACACGATAGTTCGCTTCCGAGGCACAACCTCTCTATTGTCTAGGATGCACATTGGTTTTGTG
Source organism: Pseudotsuga menziesii (assembly GCA_001517045.1). NCBI lineage: Eukaryota > Viridiplantae > Streptophyta > Pinopsida > Pinales > Pinaceae > Pseudotsuga > Pseudotsuga menziesii. Next base: position 438,195 of record LPNX010045052.1, read on the forward strand.
TGAAAGTCGTCCTCCAATCTCACCTGTACATTATTCCAATCAAATATATGAGATTGATCAACTACATACTTTTTTAATAAAGAAACATGGAAAACATCATGCACTCTTATATAAGGAGGTAGATCCAATTAATACGCTACATACCCTATTCTAGCCAGTATTTCAAAATTTCCTACATATCTGGGAGCAAGTTTTACAAATACTATGCAAATACTCCTGCTCGTAGGGTACTTTTATTTGGTTTAACTCTAACGAATACTTTTGCCCCCACATTGTATTCTTTATATGTTCTCTTTCTATCTGCATAGCTTTTCTTCCTGTCATGTGGTGCATTTAAGTTTTGTTTTATTTTCCATACCATTATTTCCATTTGCTCTAACATGCGTGGTCCTAACATCATTCTGTAAATTTCCCCAACTCAAGGGTACCTTACATCGCCTACCATACAATGTTTCAAAATGACTCATTTTAAGAGAAGATTGATAACTGTTATTGTAGGCAAATTCCACTACATGAATGTAATCCTCCAATTTACAAGTTGATTGGTTCATTACACATGACCTTAACATTGCTTCTAATATATGTTTTACCTGTTTAGTTTGTCCATCTGTTCAAGGATGGTATGCTGTGATGAAATTTAACTTGGTATCCATACCTTTAAATAAAGATGTCCAAAATCTCGAGGTAAATTTTGCATTCCAATCCATGATAGTTATTTTAGGTATTCCATGAAGTTTGAAAAACTCTTTCATGAATATGTCTGTGATGTTTATAGCCTAGTAAGTTGATCTTACAAGTATGAAGTGTGATGCCTTTCTTAACTTATCCACTACTACCATAACACAATCATTTTTTCTTTTTGTTTTGGGTAACTATGTTATGAAATCCATAGTTGTAACTTCCCATTTCCATCCAGGGAAGGGTATAGGTTACAATAATCCGGTTGGATGTTGATGAACAACTTTAATCTCTTGATAAGTAAAGCACCTAGCTACATATTCCGCTACTTCCTTCTTCATGTTTGGCCAGTAGAAGTATTTTTAGGGCTGTTATAAATTTCCGATACCCATGATGTCCTGCATAAGGATTATCATGTAATTCTTTGAAGATTATTTGCTTAATATTATCCTGATTAGGCACATAAATTCGATTTTTATAGTGCAAATATATGTCTGCATAAACCTGATACATATAGTCCTCAAAATTACCGGAGTCGTGAATGCATTTTTCCATCAATTTCTTATATTCAGAATCACTATTTGATACTGTTTTCAACAGATTTTTTAATTCTAACTCGTAATCGCTGTTTAATACAATGCGCAATTTGTGTCGTTGTCGACTTAAAGCATCTACTACTATGTTCTCATTTCTTTTATATGTATAATTTCAAAATCATATTCACTTAAAAATGAAAGCCATTTGGCTTGTTGAGCATTCAATGTTTTTTTATCAAACAAATATTTTAATATGATATTATCAGTTAGCAACATAATTTTTTTCCCACCAAATAATGTCGCCAAATTTTAAGAGGATGGATAATAGATGCCAACTCGATGTCATCTACCACATAATTTTTTTCTTGCTCCTTCAACTTCATGGATTCATAGCAGATCACATGACCCTCTTGAGTCAAGACTCCTCCCAACCCTTCCTTACTTGCATCGGTGCAAACTATAAAATATTTACTTGGGTTGAAACAATTTTTAATATAGGTGTTTTCATCAACACATGTTTTAATCTATCAAAACTTTCTAGACATTGTCGACTCCATACAAATCTAACACTTTGTTGAATATTTGTTATAGGGTGGGCTATTCTGGAATTTTTTTTAATAAACCTACGGTAATATCCGGTCAATCCCGTGAAGGACATGATGTCATGTACATCCTTCGGTATCGACCATTCTAGTATAGCCTTGATCTTGGTAGGATCGACTGCTACCCCTTTTTTTTTTGAAATGACAGGTCCCAAATATTGAACTTCTTTTTTATAAAAATCACACTTACTAAGTTTCGCATACAACGGATGTTCTCTCAAGATTTGTAAAACTTTTTTGTAAATGTTCCTCATGTTTTTTCTCATTCTTTGAATAAATTAATATATCATGAGTGAATACCAACACAAATTTATCTAAGAATTTACTTACCAGGTTGTTCATCATATTCATAAATGGTGTAAGGGTGTTATTCAACCCAAAGGGCATCACTACAAATTCATAATGTCCATATCTTGTGCAGAAAGTAGTTTTATGGATGTCTTCTTCTTTCACTCATACTTGATGATAACCTAACATAATATCAATTTTAAAGAAAATTTTGGCTCCACCAATCTTATCAAACAAATCATCAATTCTCGGTAGTGGGTACTTGTTTTTTATTGTCATTTTGTTTAACTATCTGTAATATATACACATTCTGAAAGTGCCATCTTTCTTTTTAACAAACTAAATCGGTGCTCCCCAAGGTGACACGCTGGGTCAAATATATTTATTGTCTAGTAATTTATGTAATTGCATTCTTAATTCTATCAATTCTAGTATACGCATACGATAAGGAGCTCAGGATATAGGTGTTGATCCACGCATTAAATATATTGTAAAGTCTAGATCCTTTTTGGTGGTAATCCTAGCATCTCCTCAGGAAACACGTCATGAAATTCCTTAAGAACATGGAACTAATTTAATTCTATTTTTTATTGTTTAGTTTCAACTTCCAGAATTCTAATGGCATACAACTGGAATCCCTTCCTAAAAAACTTATTGAGTTGTATTGTTGAGATTTGTCTTTTGTAGTTACGGGTCTATAAATTCCCTTTATATTATGATGTTTTTTTCATCATCAATACAATAAAAAAATTTATGCAAATAATTAATAATGGTTTTATGAGATTCTAACCAATCCATATCGATTAAGATATCATAGGATCCTAAAGGAAGTACGTTTAAATTGGTTGTTGTGTTCATTGCATTAAAACTTAACCTACAATCTATTACCAACTCTGTAACCTTCCTTTTCACTCATGTTGCTAGTTGTACGAGGCATGCATTTTTTTGTTTTTCTTTTAGAAGTTTACATTTCTCAACTATCTTTGGTGCAATGTAACTTAAACTAGCTCCCTAGTCAATAAGAATGGAAACATGTGTATTTAAGATTTTACCTTGCACTTCCAGCATGGTAGATTGATGATCTTCTTGCCAATCCTCCAAGGCAACATTAATTATGGGTATGTTCATCGCTATTTCATTAACTATAGAAGCTTTTTGCAACATATTCAAAGGAGCCATTTTTATGTTAGGATTACGAGGGCAGTTCCTGTACAAATGAGATCCTTTAAAACCCCAACATTTTATTTCCTTTGAACTATTATTTCCTCCGCTACTAGGATTTCCTGCACCTCTTAGTCCATTGTTAATGTTTGTACCTAATCGATTATAAATTTTATCTAAGTAATTTACAATTCCTTTCCTAAAAGGGGAATGTTTAAATCCATTCTTACGTTGATCCATCTTTTCATTCGTCTTGTTCTTCCAGGTCCTATTTAATTCAGATATTTGTTTAAATAAAAGGTAACATAGTTTATCCTTTTGTATTGCTTCATCCATGGTCTTGGGCATATCAAATTCAATTTGATCCTTATAAGCTAGAGGTAGGAAACTGATAAACCGATATACTTTTGCTTTCTCATCCTTTAGGTAAGGTACATAACATTGTAGGTTAACAAATTTAGTTACGAACTCTTCCGTGGTCAATTGTCCCAACTGTAGTTCATTAAATTTTTTATATTTTTCATCATAGTAACGTTCTAACATGTATTTATTTTTAAACAGTTTCTTCAAAAAAATCCAACTTAACTCCTTGCTGTGTATGCTATTTACACTTTTTGCTTCCTTCCACCACAAGGCAACTTTTCTGCTTAATTGAAAAATAGCCAAATGTTCCCTCAAATTACCATCATAACTGTATACCTAAAAATATCACTTAATATTTAATAACCAAGCCTCTACTGCCTCTTCAAATTCCCCATCAAACATTGGAGGCTTTAATTTCTTAAACTCCCCTTGTAGTTCCATAGTTCTTCCTTTCTGTTTCTTATGTTTTATTTTCTTGTATTCTTTTAATTCTCTCGAGATACTTTGTCTTGTCGGTGGTTTCTTCTCTATTGCATTTTTTGTATTTTCGTTTTGTTTCTACCCTGTGCTACTAGAAATCTGACCATTATTTTTCGGTGGTGCTTGATCGGTTAAACTTTTTAAAATTATCTCATTGATCTCTTCTTGTTATGATTTAGCGTTAAATAATTTAACATTATCTACCATGAGGTTCTCTAAATCATCCTTCTCATAGTTTCCAACATTTCTGATCGTATTTCAGTGTTTCGTTTGGCTTCCAAATCCACATACAAACTTGCATTTTCCAGTACTGACATTCCTTGAGGTAAGGATTCTTCTTCCACATTGTGTTCTGGTTCTGCCTTTGTTGTTTTCTGTGTGCAACCAGTATTTGTTTTTGTTACTTTATGAAAAATCGTAGTTTAATATTTATCTATAGAAGTTACTTGTTTGAATATACAAGTGGTGTACCATTAGGTCCAAGCGTCATAACCACATTCTGATACCATTTGTCACAAACCTCGTAAACACTAATCACACATCAAACATTGATTACACATTTTTGTTGTTGTTGTTGTTCACTTTGTATTAAGGACCTTTATGTTAATACCATCTAATGAAGACAAAACAACTTAAATTCTCAGCTCTCATCTGGTTATTGACAATTGGACATGATGAATAAAAGTATACGACTGTTGGGTTTTAGATGGTTTTGATAGATATTTTTAACCTGGCGACTTACTTAGCTTTTCGCTGACTTCCACATAAATTTCCTCTGCAGGTACTCTTTTTGGATTATGAGGTTCTAAACACGCTTAGACTGAGGCAAGGGTTGATTCTACTACCCCTTTACCCTTTCTAAGAAGAATAACAAAATATTGAATTTTTTTGTTCTTTACTTGGTATGGTGATCCATAACGTAGCTATAAAAGTTTGTAAAGGTTTTATTGCAAGGTTTCATACTCCCACATGTGGATATGTTGACCCAAGGGTTATAATGGATTCCAACTAGCTTGCATTATCCTTGTTACCGTATCCATACATGTGTTTACCCAATCCCACACTTTTTACCAAGCATTACACTCCCAGACCCTACTGGCAACGAGGTTTTGTTTGGAAAATTCATGGCTTACGAACCCTCGGTGTACAGGTGTTGTGTTGTTCAACTTAGAACCACTCCGAATAGTGTATTTTCATTGAGTTAAAAGCTTTACCTGTAACACTCCTCCTTAACGGTGTTGTTGAGTTTTTCCTTAACGTTTCTTGCAACTGGTTAAATAATATCTCGGTAGGGACAACAGAGCTAAGAAATGAAATTTTGGTTTCTTTGGTTCTATTGTATTTACATGTAATGCAACTCTCATACAACTCGTTTCATTTTATCAGTTGTTTTGATATCTAAAAATGTCATCGTTCACTAATTGTGTTTTTTCTAGGTCTCTGGCCAAAAGGAGATCATGTGACTAGAGGGATTGTCATGGAACTTTGGGTAAGTCCCCAATTCAAACTCTCTGTCATTCCCATTCCATCTGGGCAGTGGAGATGCACTTTGTACACCTACATTTGACTACATAAGTGATGAAAAAAGGTGGTTTTGGTATTTATAAATGGACATGGAGTTGGGTTTTTAATTTGGTGTTGCTTCTCACTGTAATTTATTCATCCTTTGAGACAATGGCCTTCTTTCGTGTTAACACAAAAAATTGTTCACCTAGCTCTCTGTGGTCCAAACCATAACTATACATCATATTCCCACCATTATTTCCTCCATTTTGAATTTCACAACTAAAATTCAACCAAATATGGTCCAAAACATTATTATTCCTTCCCCATAAATGAAGGGAAGTTGAGCATTTATTGTGATTTATCTCCACTATCTCCAAAAAGGACCAAAAAACCCTAAATATGAGAATGGGTAAAAAACCATAGATAAATACCATACACAATAAAATATCATGTGTCAAAAAATCTTGGATCATCCTATAAATACATTGTGAAGGTCTCCCCAAAAACACTTTTCACTTTTTGTCATTCATTTATTCGCTCTTGAACCTTTCAACATTATCATCACGCTTTGCCATATCATTCCCTGGGTGTATGTTCAGCTTGATCCATACCCATTTGGACCCATTCCCCCTATTTGACAACCACTAGTGGAGTAGACTCGAGACCCCATGGAGCCGCGAGACCATTTCCTCGGATGGCTATAGTGGCTCAATTCAAAGAAAGGTATGCATATTGTTGTTACTTTTTGTTAGTTAGGTGTAAAATCAAAATCATAAAAAATATTTCCGTTCTTGCTTAGTGTAAGTTATTATTGTTAGTCGAGTTTGAAAGACACTTTGCACCATTGAACTCTACCCTATTATGTAGTTGATCTAGGGTAGGTTCTTTTACACATGGTAGGGGAAAAATCCCCACTACATTTCGTTGTTTTCTTTTCAAAGGTGATAAACCCTACATCGTATATGTATATCTTTTGCGTGCTAGTTCGTTTTCTATGAACACTATTGTAATTTCAAGTTTTTCACATTATGTGTAAAGGTCTTCATGCACAAATAAGTGAGGGTAAATAAGTTGTTGTCTTTCGTAATCTATTATTTTGTTACTTGTTTTTAGCATGGTTTAAAACTCTTTGTTCCAGTATATATTTTAAGTTCAGACTCTGGCTGCATTGGTTGTCTCGCATGCGCAAAAGAAACATCTATTATTCTATTTTTCTTTCATTTACTGTAGTCTATATTTACAGTTTGTATCTTTCTTTCGTTCAGCCAATTAAAACATAGGGAACAAGGTGTGATAATTTTAGGGTTTAGAGTGGGGTTTACTACTATCGGCTTAATGTATGAGTTATATTAATTCTAGTTTTTATTTAAATGAACAAGCCATAAAAACAACATCGAAATTATACATAAAAAAGCCGTAAAGGAAGTTAGAGTAAAAACTGGGAATCCTAATCTTAGTTATATGTATACTCTATTTTCTAGAATAAACATAGCATATGAAGAGATAAATATTCCACAACTAGAAATATTAAAAGAATAATGCTAAATAAACATATCTGTAAATTTGTCTGAATCCAAAAGTTGACATTCACACACCCCGTATCCTTAGGAACGTGAGTCTTCACAGTCTACAAGATTTCCACCCCATTTCCCAAATTACCGAGTTTAGGTTTCACCTTCTCTAGCTCCAAGTTACCACCAGTCTTAAGATAAAGTGTAGTTATTTCCATAACCTAACTCCTTAGGAGCTCTTTGTCGGTTTAGTTTCAGAGCCTAACATTCTCAGATGTTCACTAGTTGCTCTATATTATTCTCTTTCTTATCTTAGATCCTACACCTTCCTTGGTTATCTCTGAGAGCTCTCTCTCTCTTTTCATTGCCTAGGAATTTTATAACTGAATAAATAACTCCTTCCTCAAAACTGGCCACTTGTCTTCATGAAGATGGCTGAAGATTCAGTTACTTCCTAAACTCTGATTTTTTTCAATTACTGCATGTCTGTCTAACTTCCTTACTCGGATCATATTATATTAAAATGAATTTCTCCTAGAATTATTAGTTTTCATCACAAAACAAAATTAAAATGAAATTACTTCAAAATGTTACGAGGGGATATTACATACAAATAAATGCATTCTTTTTCTTTTGAAAAAAAATGTATTTGTTTAAAGTTTTCTTATTAGATTAATCTAAAAATTTAGCAATTTTCTTTTAGATAAATATGGAGTTATCTTTAAAATAAATTTAAAAAAAATCCAAATTGTTGTTTTTTTAAACTATGAAAAACTCTAGGTACAAGCTGCCTTTTAGAGTGAAAAACGAAAATAACATATAAATTATCTTAAATATAATATCTATTAATCAAACTCATAAGCTTAATTCTTATTTAAATAATGTCAACAATGACAATACTTTTAATCTACAATTCAAAATCAATATCATCTTATCATAACATGCTTCAAATCCTAACATCTAAGTGCAATTTCATATTTGAAAAAAATTAAGCAAATACCTAATAAATCAACAACAATATGTAACTAAACTCAAATGCAACCATTCATGTAATATCTCAATATGTTTATGGACTCATAATTTGAGGTTTCTGATCTACTTTTTTTGACCCACCAATGCTCCCATATTATAAAGCTATCAAATCTTTAAAGATAAAACTCAAAGCCCTCCCTTATCACCTTATTTCTAAGTTGGCACCTAAGTGAAAAATATTCAAAATAGGATTTAATCCTAAGTGAATGAAGAAGGACAACAATTTCCTTACATACTCAAACCACATCCAATTAATTATAACATTTTTTTACATGTCGAAAGTGCATTTATTTAGTTTTTATCTTTTATAATTATAATACATATTATTAAATTTAATAGAAATAATAATATTGTATTTAAAATGTGTAAAACACTTAACATGGTTGGATTTTTGGTATCCGTGGGATTTGAACCAACAAACTTTTCACTTAAGGGGCATCTTAACCATACCCCGCCACCAACTCTTCTACATTTCACATATGTAGATAGGTAAATCTTATTAGTATGTATAAAATGTAATTTTTTTTTCAATTTAAAGAGAAGTTATAAATTTGAATTTTCATCCAAGCACTTATTTTGAAACTTCTAAATGTTAGTAATTTTTGAAAATGTTAATATTATCATAAAAGTGTATTTAGTTATAGTTGTTGTGTAGTAGCAACTTGGGTCTATTTTTTTATTTTAATGTTATATCAATAACAATAACATAAACTACAAATTCTTATCACAAAATAATCTTAGCAAATGCTTAATATCAACAACAATACATAGCTTCTAACTATTGAGTTACTCTCTGTTATCTATTGTTGAGCTACTCAAAGCTGCCAACTATTGAACTACTCCCACATTCCTTTGAATGAATTCAAGTGCTCATTTTATAAGCCTTTCAAACTATTGAACTACTACAATATGCTTTCAAATGAATTCAAATGATCTTTTGTTCATTGATCATAGTTAACCAAGTTAACTAGATCAACATCATCACTAGGTTAGCATAGTTTCCCATGTCAACTATGTCCAAATCAAGTCACTAATCTTAGATTGCATATGTAATACTAAAGTCTCAAGGCAAGTCAATAGTAAACAATTGGCTTTGGAAGAGAACAAGCATCTCACAAAGTGGGGTTTCTCATATTATAATTTCTATTTTCAGAATATTCTTTAGAAATTGCATTTATAATCCTAGAGAGGTTCTTCTATAATTGCATTTTTCTTTTAAAATTGTGAATCTCTTCTAATTTCGTTTTTGTTTGTTAAGAGAACGTGCATTTCTCCCCAGTCATCTACTTGTTGAATTTGTGATATTTGTAATTGCTAAAACTACAAATTTATTGTTGTAGTTATGAATTGCAATTTACTTAACTTGAAATTGTACTTTGAATTCAAAGTTCATGAAATTGCAAATATTCAAGTACTTTCCTTATTAGCTATTTTATTCAATTATTCTTAATTTTACCTGTAAATAGAAGATGATTACAAAATGTGTGAAAGAGCTTATGTGGGTTTAATTTGACTTGTTATTTATGGTTGTAGCTTGGTTTACTTATAACTCCAACAAATTAAATAACATTGTATTTAAAATATTTGTGATGAAATTTGGTGTGTTTTTTAAAAGACATATATATATTTTTAGACATTTTTGTTCTCGTTCCACTCAACTTTGGGGGTATCCATGCCATATGAGCCTATAACCCTTATTTTGAGTTCAAAATGAATGTTTGGGGATTGAAGTTCCAAAGTATAGAGTTTTTATATAGAAAAAATAGACACCTTGTGGGGCTTGTTTGGTTTCCATATTTTTGGAGGTGGAGTTAATTTTAATTTTCATAATTGATAGATATGATTAATAGTGTTGTAGGTTGAGTTATACAAAGTATTTGACAAAATGATCCACCTAAATGGTTGTTATTTCTACTTCATTTTAAAACTGTTTAACAAAACTTGTGAACATAAAGTACACCTTATGGGATTAATGTGTTGAACAAGTGTGAGATTGAAAAAGTGTCATTAAATTGTTATATATTAGGAAAACACTTATATTCGAAGTAGTTTAACATTTTAAGTTTTAGAATTAATCATTCTACAAATAAACATATATAAGGGTTAAAGTAAAACACCATATTGTCAAGAACTGATTTAGTTTGCAATCTTATTAATACGGATTAAATTAAAGCCCATCTCTATTAATAATAAATATCAACTTTTAATATACTATGTAATGGTTCAATTAAAGCCCACTATTTTAGCATTTAAAAAAATCTCTAAGTTAAATGATGTCAAATGTTGTGTAATAATTTGATAGATCAATGGTTAATTTCAAGTAAGCTTAAATTTGACAAGGTAATTAATCATGGATGTTTTTAAGAACAACCCCAAAATTTATATGTATAATAAATGGGCGAATCTCCCTAATATATAGGAAAAATTGAAGGCTATTTTATCAATAATATAT
>LPNX010045052.1:449094-541649 GCA_001517045.1 Pseudotsuga menziesii
CCCCGCTACCCCAAAAATAAGAAATACCTGGAAAAACGGAATGATGACATCATCATTCCATTTTTTCAGGTATTTCTTATTTTTGGGGTAGCGGGGTCCATCAAAAGTTTGCCGAGTGGGTACTCGTTGGATGCGAAATTTAATTCCACATCCAACGAGCTCTCCTGATCGAAATTTGAGTAAAAACACGGGGAGATATGTCAAAAATACAAACAAAAAAAGTAGTTTTTTTTATGATACGTATCCCCAAATTTATATTAAAAAGGTGTTTAAGACCTATACGGTATTTCAAATTTAAAGCAATTTCATTGGCTAACACATGATGACATGGAATTTGAATAAAACTTAAAAGGCCCATTTTGAGTTGAAATTTCCTCTAATGTTGGCGAATCTTTCACTAAACTATAAGATATTGTAAAATCTTGGTGGATATTTCATTGAATTATAAAGTATTGTAAAAACTTGGAAAATATTTCACGAAATTATAAAATCTTGTAATGCCAGGTGAATCTTTTGCTAGGAAGACTCAACATTTGATTTTTCAGATTACTAAGGTAGTGCAACAAAAGAGCATATACCATAGATTGAATAACTCAACTCTTAGACCCTCAAATGAAGAAATGCATGAATGAGGAGAGAATGGATTTATTTATACATTTCACAAGCAGTATTGGGTCACTCACAACTGGAGGTGTTGGTGAAACAAAACTACACTAACTAGATTTAGTGAAAGTGGGGACTCCACTTTTTATCTCATCCCTTAATGGTCCAACATACATGTGGGGAGTCAAATCTTGACATATCGACAAATTGATAGAATTGAACACTTTACACTGTGGAGTGATTATGACAAATTATCGAGACCCACAACCTTAATATAGTGTATGAATTCCCAATTAGCTTATTTTCCAAATCTCTTATTTTTAAGCTACTGTTTAAGAAAAAATAACTTGCTTATCTGTTTATAGATACGAATGCCACTTTTTCCTTTCTTTTGTTGACAATCAAAATATGAATTATGTCACTTGAATTAGAATTTTTAGAGTTGGTTAGAAAATTGCAATGGTTATTAGAAGTAAGAACATGCACTAACAAGAATAGAAATCATATTAATGCATAATCACAAATATCATTAGAACTACTCTGTTAAATACTACTTTTTCTTAGATAAACTAAGGAGGTGTTTGTATCCATGTCCTTGAAATTTTTGAAAGCATGCAAAATGTGGTAAAATTGTTTTATCACCCTCATTCAATGCAGAAGACTAGATATCAAATAACATAATGTCTACATCTCAGGTCAAACATGTGTTTTACATATTATATACAATGACGATAGAAATGAAGTATTGTGTTCCAACTAAATCATATATTTATCATACATAACTACATCCATTTTTGGATGATGATAGCAATTATACATCAAAACAAATGACCAAAAAACATTTTACTTTTGAATGACCCTTATAAAAAACAAAATATCATAAAACAAGTATTGAACCCAACAAATTTAGGTCACAAGTAAAATTGATGAACTTTGAAATACGAATAAAAAACATACTAGTCATGAACTTCTCAATACAAATAAAGGAATCTACAAGTATGCTTTGGACAACTATACAAGAAGACAACCAAAACAATGACCATTCCACTGTAACCCCAACATTATAATCAGTGTGGATTCATTTTTATTACAAACATCAACAATAGAAGACATAAAATATGAATATATACACTCACATTAATGCCTTAGATCCAATCATAACCGCAGAGCAAGATCCTAATAAAAACATATTTTAAACAATTGGGTTAAATTTAGTTTGAATAAAAAAACGTACGGCGTCTCTCCATCAAGAGTAGCATCCACTAACAACATATAAATGGCAGTCGATAGTTCAAACATGACATGGAATAAAATAAATCAAATCTTTTGGGCTCTATAACACTTTCAATGAACAAATACTCCTAGGATAAAATAAAATCCTCATAACACCAAATGAGCCCTAAGAATCAAAAGTTCCCCATAATTCAAGAAGCCTTAAAAGCATCCATGATAAAAAAACACGATAAAAAGGTAAATTTACAATATAATAATATATTGTAACTGTGGATAAAAAGCATACCATGTTAATTATTGGATGAAAAGCATGATGTGAGTTTGTATTCTCTGATAAATTGCATGTATGGCATGCCCCTTCAAGAATTGATATTTTGACAATGGAGATGTTATGCAAAGATTAAACTGTCAAGAAAACTAAGAATGAAAAGTGGAATCACATCAACCAAAACCTCCACTCTGCAAGCAAAATATGATGTGTGTGAACCATGAACCATTGTAGCCTTTAAATAGAAAATAGTAGCCCTTGATTTCCCCTCCAATACTGGAAATCAAGAGCTGAAATAAGGTATCACATGAAATTGACTAAAAATACAGGGAAGTGCAACCATATGCCTAAATGACAAGGAAAATTGACGGCAAAATAACCCTTGGGAGCCTCCATTGCTGAAAAATTGGGGGCGAAAGAGTGATTTCACTAGATTTTCTCTAGAAAATAGGGGCAAAAGATACATTGGAGGGAGATTTTTCTAGGGTGAAAGTAGTTTTTTTTCATTTTCCTAATTATATACGGGAGGCTATTCATTTTGGATTTATTTTTTTTCCAATAAATATTGGGCTAATATATTTTAGCTAAAAATCCTTTCCATATAAGAAAATAGCCCACTAATTTTTTTTAACCCCCTTAATATTGCCCATGGACTATATATAGGCCCTAAAATTATCCATGTAATTAATCATTTGATAGATTAATTTCTAGTTAAAGAACTATTAAACTCCATTAATTAATTTATGTATTTAAATGATAAGTTATATTGAATACTTAGTCACTTCATACATTAGAAAATTTATTTCTTCCTTTTTGTCATTTTGTGTGTATGTTTTTATGGTTGACCAGGTTTTTACAACTACCCATTTTAGACTTAAATGAAAATCTTGTATTTTCATTCACATGGGGTTTAAGTAAAACGAAAAACAATAAGGTCAAAGCTCTCTCCTTATGGCACATTTTACTGATAATTAAAAACTTAGGAAGCAAAGAAGTCATGGTGTTATTTGACTCAATTATGGCTATCTATCATAATGTTGTTAGTTCCATTCAACACGACCCAAAGCTCAGTAGGATCACAAGTTTGAAGTACGTGGTTGATGGATTGGCAACAAAGCATGCCATATCTCTATTAGACTAGTTGTGGAAAAGGGGTGGGTGAGGGGGATGGGGTTGTTCTATGGGGCATTGTCACTTACCCGTTGTTTTAAATCCTTAAAACCTCTCATGAAGTCATTTAATTTTCGAGACAAGCGACAATCTCATAAGTGCATGCAAGTTCAAATTGATGGAGGATACTTGGTGCATGTTCCTTACTTTCCCTTTCATAGATTTGGTATTATGAATAGACCTATGATTGGATAATTGATTGTTTATGGATTTAATCCCACCTATCACTATCCCCTATCCTTCCATAATTTCTATAATTGTTTATTGCTTGTTTTTTTTGGGATCGATTCATTGTACTCTAGATAGGACCTTTGATATGGCATGGCATTGCAATCCGAGGAGGTATGTTCATTGCTTATGCCTTTGGTTACTATGTCATGCTTGAATTTTTGGGTATTAAAATCAAGAAAGATCTAATCATTGAGTCACCATTTGCAAAGGAAAAGGTTGGATAGGAAATTTTTCTAGTATCTTTCTTAAGGTATTACTACTTGGGTATCAAATACTTTCCTTGTTTGTCACTTTAGTTGCAAGTTTCTACAAGCTAACTCTTGGCAAGTCTATGCCCAATAGAAAAACTTGAGCTTCTTTATCTCCTCGCTCTACAAATTCCTTTAGTCTAAGTTTTAAGGAAACCATTGTTGAAAAAATCAATTAGAAGGGTGGCCTCTTCCCATAACCACCCTAACATATTTGCATAATGTGACCATTATTAAATGAGATGGGAAATTGAAAAATACAAGAGATATTGTGACAATTGTAATGAAGCATAACTAAGGCAATGAGAACATTAGCAACATGGAGAAAATGTTAGAAACTAAATAATGCTAGGGAGTTGAAGGAAACAAGAAGGCCATTGATCTCAATGAAACACCAACTTGAAAAACTCAATCTAGTAAGTTGGTTTTGTTGGAGGTAGGGGAATAGTTCGAAAAAGAAAAAGGTGAAAAGAAAGTTACACAAGTTAAAGAGTTGCAAGATAAAGTTTTACATGTGGAAACCCAACAATGGTTGAAGGAGTTTATACATTGTGTGTCTCATGAAGTCTCAATAACCTCTTATGGAATGAATCAAGCAGCTAGTATTGAGAAAAACATTGTAGAAAAGAAATATAAAAAAATTGAAATGTAAAACAAATCCCCTTTAGCAAATCAGAAGAAAAATCCTAAACATGATTAAATTACTTCTTCATAATCAATTAAATTTCTTCTTCATAATCCACAAAGAAATTTCATGGCCAATATACAAAACTATACACCACCCATGTAATGAATTGTATAAACAAAACTATTTAAAAATAAATAAAAAATCTGATCGTTTAGATACATGGCACCCACCATGATGGGCATCCACCAATTAAAACGTAGGAAAAACGCCGTTAACATACAAGGAGATGAAGAGGTGTACATGTAGCCACGTCAGCCTAACATAAGAATCTGCAATCGAGATAAGGATTGCAGGTTTTTTCTGTGGGGCCCGGCCTATCAAGGCACCAGGCAGGCAAGCTGCCATGAACTGTGAACATGACGGTTGCTACGCTTTCTGCACGGTATTACTGTCCGCAGAAGTGATATCCTTTCAAGTTTCAACGTTCCAAGTTTGTCTGGTATCGGTCTGGCGTCGTTTGATGGCTCCGCCAATTCTCGTGATTGAACTGTCGTGCAGTCTGACAATTCTCGCTGGAATTTTGTCGCTCAAAGCCCAATGGGTTCGATGGGGAAGAAATTCCAAAAGCATATGCGAATCCCAAAATGGATGCGAGAGGGAAGAAATTCTAAAAGCATGCGACCGTCCATTCCTGTAGAATGTTGACCTTAGTCTGTAAAGCTCTTCCTGCCTTGAAAAGGCAAAGTTGTCGTTACTGTGAGAGTCGAGACTCTACTTCATGAAATTAGACATTCACTTTGTTCAAGGTAGGCTTTTTAGGCCATTAACTTTGTTCAAGGTAAGTTTTTTTACACTAGAAGCGCCTAGAGGCTAGGGTAAATAACAAACAAAAAAAACGCCTAGCTTTTTGGGCTTTTGTTTAATTAAATCTGGTAAAAAATTGTGTTTGTAAATTGTAATTTTTGGTTAACACTTAATTTCAGCAATTACTTTAGATTAAATGTCTAATTTGAAAATGACTTAAATAGTCAGAAATGCAATTTGAGCAATGAAAATTAAGATTTCGAGTATTTTTAATCATTTTCGAGTGTCATTTGGTTTGCCAATATACTGCTTTCACTAGAGGCGTTTAAATATTATCATAGATTTTGGACTTCTTTAAGTTGAATAACAAGATTAACCTAAATCTAATTGTAAAAAGTGTAGTTTGATATTCATTTCATGATTGTCGTAGTATCTTATTATACTGAAATTATTTTTGTTTTTGATTAAAGTTCTAAAAGGTTTTAGTTAAGAGTGGTTAAAGGAAGGGGTAACAATTTGTATTTTGATTTTTCATATCAGTTTTTGTTTTTTATTAAATAGTATTTGTTTTATGTTTATATTAACTAAACCATTTGGTATGAATAATGGATAAATAAAGGAAACTAAAACAACTAAAATGATTTGGTGGTGGTTTTGAGGGTGAAGATTTTTAATCTAGGTGTATGACTTTAGGTTTTGGGTGCTTAACTTGTCTCCTTAAAGTAGTTTTAGGCTTTAGTGGATGATCAAAATGAGCTTTCTTATGTCATGTCTAGGTGCTTTCTAGTAGCATAGCCTCATGCCCACATGACCAAAACCCAAAGACATTTGAGAAGAGTGGAAGTTTGTATATAATGAATGAGAAACATTAATGAATAACATCCAAAGATGATTGTCCTCACTAGTGATTCAGTGACAACTCATTTATGATAAGTTTTGTCACCTTCTAAAAAATACATAATTTGTATGGTTAAAAAATGACTTAAAAAATTTGACAAGCTCAACTCCCTCTAAATAAATTTTTGATCTATTTTTTTTAAATTAAAATGTTTTAAGTATTCCTAAAATGAATGAAATTTATTAAAAACAAAATTCAAAACCCCATGTTATAGTTTTTAACAAAATTATTCTGAATTTATTAAAACAAAATGTAAAACCACACACACACACATATATAAACACAAACGAGTAATGATATATTGATGAAAGGCTGGACAAAATTCAACAAACTGTTACAAAACCCTCATTAATTAAGAGAGAGAGCATCAAAGTATGAGTGTAGTATCACCATATACATAATTACAATCATTCTGACATGAAAGTTTCTTCTCCCAAAAGACAAAAAAAACCTATACTACTATAGATTTTGACAAATTAACCAACTACTAGGAGGCAAGCGAACTGCATAAAAGGAATAACTACAAGTTGAAGTCATTTTCTGAATCGGTCTCCTCTGTAGGAGCTTCTTCCATTTCATAATCCTCATCAGAGGTGCTACCAGAATCTGCAGAGGAAGTATAATCAAAAGCCTCTTCATCCTAGATCATTTCTTCGTCAAGGCTTTCAATAATATCGATATCTTAAGGCCTTCCAAAGTGTCATCACTTTCAACAGCAAAATGATTAGGAGAGGGGATAACCAAGTCATTACCATTGGAACTAGAAAGGATTTGTATAGGCTAAACAAGTTGAATAAATGAATTACCATCGACATTGCGACCCTTAGGATTCTCCTCGACCTTGGAATTTTTTCCTCTGATAAGATCTTCATGAGATTTAACCAAAACATCTTGTTTATCAACATCCCGAATGATGCCCTGAAGCTTCCTATCCCAGGTCTTAACAACGCCATCAATACTATTGAATATGGGTTCCAAATCATAACCGATATGAACAGAGAAAGTTTCAAACTCTTCCATTTTCTGGGTCATATTCGATTGATGATTTAAAATCTGATGGATAGAGTATTTCAGGTCATTCAATTGGTCCCACATACCATTCATTTGGATCTGAAATAGATGCATGCTAGTCTTAACACTTGCAACTTATTCATAGACGTCATCAATTTTATTTATAATATACATTGTTAAAACCCTACTTTGAATATCCCCTCCCCAAACTAGAGAACTACTAGCAAGGGAGTGACTCAGATTTCTACTAAATAAAGTCCCTAAAGGAGTTAAGTTTATCATGCCATTGACACTATGCCCAGAGGGTAGATCAAACAAAAACTAAGAACCAAATTTTCGAATCAATAGATAACCATGTTCATCAATCCAGAACGAAAAACCCTCTAAAATGCCATTGCTCCTACGTTGACTATTAATTTCCCATGTATCCCTAACTTGAAAGACATATGGGAAGTCTGGAGAATTATTGAGAAAAAAAACTTGGGAATTCCAACTAGTAATATTAATCTGAATAGGGCATCTACCTCCCTAGGCTAAGGAGAAGACATAAGAGCTCCAACCATTTATCTCCCCGTTCCAATTTCAACAACAACCCAAACTTTGAAGACGAACCAACACAAAATGAAGTTACACACAATATAGAAACTTCCCCAAATGGAGCAAAGAAGGTTGAGAGAAAATGTATCCATCATGGTATTTAATGAATTGACAACAAAGTAATAAGTGTCACCCTCCAAAATGACCAACAAAGGCCAACTGTCCAGATGGATGTCCTTGCATATTAAAATCGACCAACTCTCACAAGGATATAAAAAAGTTTTATAGATCATATCTATGGTATGCTAGTATAATTGATATTGCCCTCACTATCTCATGGGGTCTTCACTTAGTGAAACTGTGCCATAGTGCCTTCATTCATGGGAAAAATCCCCAATTTCACTAGATATTGAGAAATACATACCAAAATCCTTTGTTGAGCCCCCCTCCCAATACATATTTCCAATTAAAAGAAACTTATTTTAATGAGATATAATTCTCATTTTTTACTAAATACCCCTTTTTATATCCCTCATACCCTACTCTCTATCCCCCCAATACCTACAATATGTTGACCTTATTTTTCACAATTTAAAAACCTCCCTCTATGAATGAAAATGATAAGATATTGGTCAAAAAGGTGAATCCCCTGTGTACTATCTTTATAGCCTCCTTTAGGAAGTTGAGAAGCTTGCTTAGCCAAATCATTAGTCTGCTTATTTTGATCCCTGCGCACATGATAAAATCGAAGAGATTCAAAATGAGAGAAAGAGTTTAAAATCCTCTTGCGAAGACGAATAACTATCTGATCCAAAATATATTTTTTTTCTTGACTTGTGATAGAACTAGAAGAGAGTCCCCTATCACATTTAGAATATGCACACCAACTTCAGAAGGCAACTTTAATCCCAAGTACAAAGCAAATCTCTCAACTTGATTATTGTTCCAATCCCGAGTCCATAAGCATAAGTCTTGACAATATTTCCTTTAGGGTAAAAAAGAACCCCCCCCCCCCCTCCCATCTGCACCTGCCACCCGAGTATAAATTTATATATATTTACCATACATAATTTTTATATATCACCTTTAAAAACCATGGCATTCTATTAAAAGTTTCCATGTTTTTATTCTTATGGAAGTGCATTTTTTTTTTCAGAAAGAAAAAAGCCTATCCTTGTTATTCAATATATAGAATCAAAGGGCATCTGATGTGCCATCCCTGTCATTGGGTTACAATCAAGCAAGGTCATAGAGAAATTCCATTCTGCTAAGAACGAGTCCCAAATCACAAGAGCTGCCATGGGGGGAGATCAACATACGTTGCAACTGAGAACATAAGTCCAGTCAGAGAAAGAAGAGAAGTATATTCCAATTATCCATAACATACCGTGAACACAAGAGCACAGAACTACTATCAAAAGTGCATGCTCCATAATCATCAAAGAGGTGCAACAAAAAATAATGGAGAACAAGCTCTTGCACTGAGCTCAAAAGAGCTAAAAAGTGTCATGACAGGTCAAAAGGCCATCAATAAATTCTGAGTATTTACCACATCCCGGAGCCAAAGACAGGGTAGATTTTGATAATGTGTCTGTGAGCTGGTTGTGTTCACGGTATGTATGAGTAAAAGATAAGTGATGGAAACAAGAGCTGAGGTTTCTTGTATCCATACACCAATGACTGAGATCAGGTGGATTCAAGGTAGCATTACCCTTTGCCCAATTGATGATGACATCAGAGTCCCCAAAAATGTTCAATAAAGGAATCCCTATCATCTTAGTGACAAGCAGCAGAGCCCAACGTGCTATCAGTTCAGCTTTGGTATTAGTACACTATTAGTACAAGTACCTGCCCCCAAAGCAAACTCAAATGAATGAGACTCATTCAGGTATAAGCAGAAACCGACTCCTCCAATGTTACTAGCAGTTGCCCCATCAAAAAAATCGTAGGGGAAGACAAGAGCATGGGCCTTATCCAAAGGCTCTAGGCTTTTTAACCTTTAAACAGGAAGGCTGATACATCTGGGAATAGTATGCAATCTGCTGGAGCAAGCTCAGAATAGATGGCTTTTTTCCTTCAAAGATAACAAGATTTTTTGCTTTCCAGATAGCCCAAATAGCAAAAAATGGAAGATAGCAGCAGACCGAATGTTTGGAGAATCTAGCAATCCAGTTACCCAAAATTGTACCAAGATTATCGCTCAGGTGGGGAGGCAGAAAGTGATACTGATCACTCAGGTGTACAATAACATTCTTCCAGACAGAGCAAGATGAAAAAATATGTTGAACGCTATCTTCACCTGAACCACAAAGAGCACATAAATGAATATTATTTTATATAAAGGTATGATAACTACCATCATCATCATATATTTTTCATTTTTATAAAAGAAATGAAACATGTAAAAATAAAATTAGTTGAAATATTTTTTCAATAAAGAAAAATATATATTTTTAATATTTAATAAAACTTAATTAAAATTTAAATTTAAATACATTTAAATTAATTTTAATTTAACTTGTATATTTTTAAATATTAATATTAATTTATAGATTATTAAAAATATATATAAAAAAATTTAAAAATTAAATTTCAATGAAAAACATTGTATACAAACTTAAAAAAGAACACCACAATAAAGCTTTTAACTATTCGTCGCGTTAGGTGCCATGAAACTCATGAGAAACACAAAGACTAGCCTTAGCCTTTGCCTTTGCATAGGGATTAAACCACATGCTCTTCCACTCCATTCCGTAGGACACTTAGTTGGAAAGACATGTATAAAGAGTCCAATTTCTCACAAAAAAAAATCGAATCAATATCCTTTTACCAATTAATTTGAAAACCTAGGCTAAAAAAGGCAACCTACTCCAACTCTTCCCCACTCCACTCCATTAATCAACATGGGACAACCAAGCCAAATTCAAAAAGATAAAAGAGTTCAACAAATAGCTCAATGTGAGTTTGATGAAGCTCAATTCTTCAAAGGTTGAAGTACCACAACCTATCACTATGGGTTTGGGGGGACTATATTAGAATTCTAATACTCTTTTCAAATTATGTTACGTAAATTTTTGTTTTTACCAACACATTTTGTAAAGTAATTAGCTTGCCGGATAAAAAGTAATGGTCTTAGTAACTCTAAGATAACTAAGCTAGGATGAATCTTTTAGAACAATCATAATTAGATATTGCTTCTCTTTTTTATTAACTAGGTACACAATGAGGCCACAATTTTATTTCAATAAAAATATCCATTTTAATTAAAAAAACCTATTTATTTAATTCAATTTTTTAAAATATAAATAAACCCTATTCATCGATAATATATGGTCTTGAAAATTTTGAAGATCATGTTTGTAGGTTTTAAATATTTTTTATAATAAAATTTCGATTATAAACTTTATAAAACTCTAAATGTATTGACCAATACAACTTTTTGTCTTGAAATCCAAGACTTATCTTTATAAAGTATCCATAGAATTCCATCAAATTTTTGCCTAAAAGTCATTACATTGAAAAACTACATGAAACCTTTTTTCATCCCATCTTCCAAATGTCTTTATTTATGAATTTAATTAATTTTCATAGGTTATTAATGTCAAACTTTTCCCGTGACAAATTTTTTCTTTTCATTTTATGTTATAATGGTCATTTTTAATGAAGTCTTATCAAGTTTTGAGAGCATAAATTACTTAATGAAGTCTTATCAAGTTTTGACAGGATAAGTTACTTTGAGATGTAAATTTTGTAACTAGTTAAAATAAACTTATGTTAATGGAGAGGTTAATAACATGCTTAGTATAGAGACATGTTTTACATTGTTTTTTATTTTGGTTCAAATATTTAATGAGACATTGAGTTATTGTGATAAGTTTAGAAGGGTAGATCCCCTATGATAGAGGTCTTCATAGGTGTGTCTTGGGACATCTTCGTTTTTGCTAAGTCACGAGTTACTGGTACATTCGACCCGCGAGTTGTTGGATATATACTCTTATGGTTATAGTGGAAACCAATTGGATTGAACTTGGGCCTTGCCCAAATAATTTGGACTAGTATCTATTCCCATGGTTAAAAAAATAAAAATGGATCTAAGTTAGTTGTAATCCCAATGAACTTTGTTGAACTACAATATTTTTATTTATATGTATAAATTAAATATCTTTCTCTTTCATATGTGTGTGTATGTGCGTGTGTGTTTGTTATTAGTTTTTTAAACTAACATATGGTGATGTAAGAACTACCCACATGACAACATATAACTACCATTATGGGATGTAAGCAAATGGTTCGTTCACATAGCAAAATAATTCACCATTACATCAATTCATTACTATCAATAAATAATTTGTTGTATTTAAAAGTGAAAAAATTCTATCAGAAGAGACACAATTTATGAAATATGTAAGGTTGGGTGCATGATGTTGGTTCCCAATTATGTTACGATGGAAACATACACTTGTTGTTAATTTAAGGAATACACACCTAATGTTATTTTAGGGAATGTGTACATGCACTTCAAAAATGCACATGTATTCCTGTTTAAAAAGATTTGGCCTTTTTCGAAGCTCAATATAAACCATTGCCATTACTGCATTAAAACTAAATTTTAATGTCATATTTTATTTAAAAAATGTGCAAATATAAGGAATGCATGCACATTTCTATTAGGATTGTGCTAAAAACACTTGCACATTCCTTTGTGGTGAAAACAAATTGCTAGTGTGCTATTATGCTTCGTTATTTCTACCCCACTACCATTGAATTCACCCTAGTTTCACATCCACATGTCTCCCCTTACCACTAACACCCACCTCCCCTCTATCACTCCCAACCAATCCAACTACCTCTAACCCCCACCCTCTTATTGCATCCCCTCTACAACACCTAGACACCCCAACATTAATCTAACCCCCTCCACCCCTCATAAAATCCTAACACACCTTTTACTCTCTCTCTCTCACACACACATCCACAGGTCACCCCATCCCACTAAGGACCTGACCCTTCACTCTATCTTTGTCTCTCTCTCTCTCTCTCACACACACACATCCCTATGTCTCCCATGACCACTAACACACCATAACCTATAACCACCCATTCCTATCTATTCCCCAACCACCACCCCCCTATTACATCCCCTCTACAAAATCTAGATGCCCCCACATTAATCTAACCCCCCCACTCCTAAACTCCTTGTTGACACAAATTTGTCGACAAGGGTTCACTATTTGTCGACACCCTTACCACAATGATCTTCCTGAGCACTGACCCAGATAGGTTTTACCCTGTCTGACAACACCTACGGAGAAGATAAGGTCTCACCCGAGATGTTCGAGGGAGAACTATTAGAACCAAGTTTCCACAGTAAGAAGGAGGAATGCACATCTATTGTTAAACTATCACAACATTACTTAGCATATCCAAGCATTAGTTCATACATTCATAGCATTATTTCATCATGCATCAGACATGTCATTCTTAGATTGCAACAGAGTCCCAATGCATAAACAGATCTACCAACATCGCATCATTGTTATACCCAAATCCTATCACCAACATGTGATGAGATCCTTAACACCTATGTTTTCCATAAATCCCAAACTTGGAGTGGAAAACATGCTCTGGATGTCAATTCTACATAAAAAACCCTAGCACCGTGCTTTCCCTTTAGCTGATGAGCGGTACCTTGTTCAACATCGCTTGAGTCCTGTTATAGAAAAGCGGTGCCATTGCATATATGCTTTGTTCTTGAAGCGGTTCTCACCTAAACCGCTCTGTCATAAAGGAACATAAGCGGTACCCTTGGTAAAATTGGAAAAAAAGAGGATTCTCGAGGCTTCTAGAACATCAACCTCGTGTCCTCCCTTATCCCTATCAATCTGGGTTGGTTGGAGTCAAGATCCCTCTTGGTAGGATCTTATGGCCACCTCACCCACAATTCTCTCAACTATCCCTATCCATTGAGCCCTATAAATACAAGCTCATGTCCCATAGTTGGGGGAGAGAACTGAATGGTAATGTTATGCTGTTGAATTGACTATCTAGTCCAATCCATTGAAGAGCACAAGAGAGCAAGTTGGAGCTATCGGGGATGAGGTGTTTGTCTTGTAGAGGAGTTTGTCAACACTAAGGCAATGGTTGTAAGCTTCTTCATTCATTTCTTAATGCAAAGCTGATTTCCGTCCCACATATCTGTTGTATTGATCTTGCATGTATATGTTACTAGATTCCTTAGTCACTAGTATGGATGTGTGAATAATGTTTTGGTAGCTTTGATGTTCTTGTTTGTTTGGCATGTTCTACAGGTACACAGGTTTGTCATCAAATCATTATTCTAGGTGTTTACAACATTCAGGGAAGGTCTTAACCCTTTGTCGTTCACTCATTTGTTCTGGATTTGAACTATTCATACTAGAGGAACAACTTCTGTCCGTAGAAGGTGCAATATTCCTGACAACAAATCTGGTGACTCTCCTGGGGAATAAAGCAAATTTCAGTTGATCTGATCTTCCTCAGTCCTTGAACACTTGTCCAAATCCAGGCTCCAGTCTATAACTCTCTTCAGTCAGATCTTCCATCTGACTTAGTGAAGTTTGGTTTGAAACTTTCAGATTTGTTCAGATATGAACTTCCTTGACTTTATATGCTCTGTTTTATTGTCAATTCATCAGTCTTTACTTTGATATGAGCAATTTTTAACTTGAAATCTCATTCTCTTTGTGTTTTAGATATGATAAGGGAACCGCACATGTCCTGTAGGCAATAAGTGGTGCCACCTCCTGAAACCCATTAGCCATAAGCAGTGCCACCGCTTGAGTGTAGTGATCCAGAAGTGGTGCTCATCCAGAACTGCTCTGCCCAACACCCCTCCAGCACGGTGCCAGGTAGGCCTTGTTCCAGAACTAGATTTTGCATTTTTTTGCAAAAAGTAGAGTTTTCTTGCTTTCAGCCCTGCAATGTCAGGATTGTTTGTTTGAATCTGAATGCTCATGGTTGAAAATTTTGTGGTGAAAATTTGTTTGATTGTAAGAATTCAAAATCTAGGTTAGGCTTGTTGATTATTCGTTTGCTTTCATGATTGTTGGTTGTGATTCTGAAAGGAATTTTTGAAAGCTTAGGTTTCAGTTAGATCTCTTTTCATTTCATTTATAAAGACTGAAAGAAAAACCACTTGCTTATCATCTTGATTTCATTTTTTCCATAGAGGACTTCTTTTTTCTTTTTAAAAGGAATTTTTTTTGTTGAGATCAGGTCATTATTATTACTGAGCATAGGGAACTTGATCTCTGATTAGCCTCACAAGCTTTCAGGATCCCTTTGTTCTTTTGTCTCTCGTGCATTAGTACTATCTCATTAAAAGAAAAAATAGTGTAGTTTTAAGTTAGATCTATCTATGTTTAAAAGAAAAATTGAAAAAATAGATTGCATATGCATGTAGAGTGCTTGATGTTTTTCTTTTAGGAAAAGAGACTCTTACCCATCTGATTGCTTTCGAAAAGAAAAATGAGTTTGGAATGTGTTGCTTGTCTTTGGATTTGATTTGTTCAAAGTAGTTGTTTGGGAATTTTTGGTTTTCAAAACGAAAAGAAAATCCTCTCTCTCCCTCCTGTAAGTAGGCATACCTCGAACGGTAAATTGAAATATTTGCATCTACATATCTGCATGGTTTTACTTTTTCTGTCAAAATTCCCTCTATTCACCTAACCATCCACTTTAAAACTAACGGTAGTTATAGGCTTAAAATTTACATAGCAATTTGAGTGATAGGCTAGAGATGTGTTTGGGTGTTGTTAAGCATAGGAGCTATCGTTACTCATCCACACTACATCTCAGGACTTGCGCAGTTCTTCCACATACCCTTAGTATATCGAATGGCCTTTCACGTACCCTTGAGGTATATAGAAAGGTACTTCACGTACTCGATTGTATATAGGAAGGCCCATTGTGAACGATTTTGCATTAGAAAACACTACTGCAGATTTGAGCTCCCACGTACCTTGCATATATCGGGAGACCCCACTAGGATACCTTATCTATCTGAGAAAAGCCCTTTGGCCGTATTGTTTGGAGCCATACACTGAAAACAAGATTTGAGGAGATTACTACGCACGTACCCTTGTGGTGTATCACGAGTGGCACCTTCTTGACAATCCTGGTGAGAGATCGGACTATCTGAACTCCTCCTGTCATTTAAGTTTGCTTGTTTGGCCTATAGCTTGAGTAGGGAAATTTTTGGTGTGTTTTTTCTAGTTTTGAGATCCTAGGTTAGATAGGAACTGTACAAATTGGATGAATTAAGACAGTCCAAAAGAGTACGGGGCTTGCCACCTGATTTTATTCCCGTTTCAGGAGAAGATCCTATGGAAGCTATCGACCAAGGAGCTGCTACCAACTCTTAAGTGGGAGAAAATGTGGTTGCAAAAAGCAGATATCCATATCCTTCGCACGTTCCTCCCTTGGTTCAACAACCTTCTAGGGGTAATATTTCATTCCATTCTCCCATGGAAGGCCATGTTGATGATACTACCCATCCAGATTATGGTCCCAATGCTCTATTTTGGGATACCTCTATGGGATAGGACATTGCTTCGTTTGGCACCTGTCCAACCTCTTCTAAAGATATTTCACCAAATGAAGAAGAACATAGACAATACCAAGCAACTATTCTCCATGCAAGATAACTTGAGAAGAAAATAGATAACATATTGGGTACACCACCACCTTGCTTAGCAGTTTTTCCTCGTAATCCAGACCCTTGGCCTGTGGGATATTGCTCACTTGATAATTCTATGAAACCCATTGAACCCATTCTAGATCGCAGTGTGACTCCTCATAATCCAGGTCAAACTACCAAATCCACCACCTCCCATATTATGTCTATTCCGAATCGTCCCAGGTCTTCCGCACCTGGAGAACAACATTCGATTCCTGTTTCAACAATACCTTCTACTGCCGGGGGGGAACCTCTGGAAAAACCTACATTACCTATCACTGGAATTGTATCTAGTCATGGAAATACCTCTAGTATAGAGAAATCTACAGTCTATGTCCCTCCTACCCAGACGAATGTGGTTAACCCCCCATCCAGTTCAAGTCAGCCCTTGGGGGCACAACCTGTAACCAATCAAACCTTGTGGGGGTATGGTTACATAGAAAATCAAGTATCTGTAGGAAATATAAATTACCAACCCACCCCTACAGGAATTCCTTATGCTGGAATTCCATATCCTAGTAATACTTTCACTCCATGGGGGAAACCTAACTGGTCCTACATGCTAGCTATGGGAGGGATACCTATACATACTACGGGGGGTGCCAGAGGACCACCTTATGAAGGTCCTCCCTCTGGGGGCCCTAGTGGTCCTGGAGGGCCTAGTGGATTTCCTCCTTATGGTCCTAACGGTCCTGGTGGTCTTGGGGGGCCTTCCTCCTAATGGTCCCAGAGGGTCTGGTGGCCTTTCTCCTAGTGGTTCTGGAGGCTCCATAGGTTTACCTCCCAGGGGTCTTGGAGGGTCAAGTGGTCCTCCTCTTGGTGGCCCAGGTGGTCTTGGTGGTCCCAGCAATCCTGGTGGCCCCGGAGGCCCTGGAGGTCCTCGTCTTGGAGGCTCCGATGGTCCTAACGGTCCCGATCCTAGAAATCAACCCCCTACGGGTGGATCTTTCGGTGGTTCTTCATCACAACAACCTGTCTACCAGTCTACTTACGGTCCTACTGGTACTTATATGCCCTATCAATACTACCAGTATGTACAACCTAATCACCAGTTACCTTTCCTAGCAACTTTGGACTTACATGATTTGTCTAAGTTGATTAATGATCCCATTTGACATAACCCCTCGTGGCCTCCCATTCCGGTACAGTTACCATCGAACATCCCAAAATTCGATGGGAAGCAAGGAGATGATCCAAAAACCATGTCATGACATTCCATTTGTGGTGTTCTTTGAAATCCCTAATGGATGATTCAGTTTGTTTAAGACTCTTCCAGTAAACTTTGACCGGTACTGCCACAAAATGGTACATTGAACTTCTACAACATTCGATTATGGATTTTGGTTCTTTGGCAACTGTATTTCTTACACACTTTTAGCTTCCGATCCATTATGAAACGGGTACATATCTCTTAACTTCTCTATGTCAGAACACCTCCACCCACATATTAGATCATATCCATGAGTGGAGAAGGCGGAGAAGACTTATTAAGGCTTCTATCTCAGATCAATTGTTAGCTGATTTGTTTTGCTAAATCTTTGTTGCCTCTAATCGCCCGAGATGTGGCTATGGGCAGTGTCGTTACCGAAGAGAAATCCATTAGTTAAGCCCAATATTTGGATTTGGTTTATTCCCAGTCCAGAACATTGTATGACTTGATCCCTCAAGCTCCTCTCCCAAGCACCGATCCTGCCAAGCCACCAGTAGAAACTCCTGTTGATGGGATTGTTGGTTCAATCCAGTCCTTGCCAACAACAAAATCTTCCAAGCAACCCCAAACTCCCACCCTTGCTCCTTCAACTCCAAAGGTTTCTGTTTCGGTAAATTTCATTCAGAGTACGCAAATGCCTGACAACCATAAAAATAAAGGTAAAGCAAAAAATAAAAAACATGGAAACCAGTAGGAGAATCCAAAACCAACCATCAACGAGAGTGATAAAGGGAAACGAAAAGCGAAATATCCATGTCTGTTATGCAGAGGTGACCACTTCACGAAAGAGTGTCCTCGTCATGAAGAAATCATTCAATTTCTAAAAACTAATCCCGTGCCAGCAGTTCTCATGGATCCTTTTCCCTCTCAACAACAACTGATAGACCACATGTATAATAAGGGAAATTCTAGTTCTTCAGAGGAAATTTGCATGATGTCTTCGGACACTATTAATTTGCAAACTCGAAATTAGAGTTATAACAAACCCATAGACAAGAAAGAAGACAATTATTTTTCAAGAAAAGCTCCCTCTACTGGTTCTCCTGAGTCCTCGTCTACTGGTCCCCTAACCATCGAGAAACCTAATCTCGACATGGTTTTGAGCCCACCTAAGAGTACTCTTAGGAAGGCTATTTTTAATCCTAATTCCTGAGTTGCCCAATTTTATAATGTAGTTGAAGATCTTTCTCAGGCACCATGTGCAATGTCTACCTTGGAAGTACTCCAAAGTTGTCCTACACAACGCAAAAACTTGTTAACCGCATTAGGAGCTTTAGAACCGGATAACACTAATTTAATTCATTTTAATGTCGAGAACTATAAGTCTAGACTACCTCACAAACTTGATTTCCAAATCATAACGAAAGTAGTCAGAAAGAAGGTCTTTAGAACTGTCTTAGACGAAGGAGCTTCAACTTCAGTTTTGTCCCTGTCTTGTTGGAAAGCTATTGGCTCTCCCGAGCTTGTAACATCACCAATGACTCTGAAAGCCTTTGATGGAAAAGGTTTCCAGTCCCATGGTATCATACCAGCCCTTTCAGTAGAGCTTGGGGGAAAAACCATTTCCATTCAAGTGGAAGTAGTAGATGTCCCGTTAGATTACAACCTCCTATTAGGAAGAAATTGGTTTTATGCCATGGCTGTTGTCACTTCAACGGTATTTTGAACTGTCCAATTTCCGCATCTACGGAGGATTGTAACCATTGACCAGCTCAATTTCTGTACGCCAAATGTTACTACCCCTATGGCTAATAACATCCCTATGTTAGGCCAGTCCCCTCCTCCTTACCAGTCGATGGGGGTAGGCATGCTGAAGGATCTTCCCTTATGGGGATTTTTCCGTCAACACCTCCTAACATAGACACGGCGATGGTAAATATGATTTCTTCATTTGATTATGGTCCAAAGGGAAAACAAATTGTTGAGTCCACCTCTTTGAGTCCGCATGAAGCAATGTACAACATTATCCAAACCCTTCCCGATGAACAAACTAATGACCTTCATCTGGTGGCTTCGGACCCTTACCACCTGCCCTACTGGTTAGAACCCTCTCTTCCTAATCTGGATTATCTCTTCCAGACTTTTCCTTCCGATGAGTCCATTATGGAGATCATGAGTATGAATGAGCCTATATGGGAGGATCATCATCATA
This sequence comes from Pseudotsuga menziesii, assembly GCA_001517045.1. Lineage (NCBI taxonomy): Eukaryota > Viridiplantae > Streptophyta > Pinopsida > Pinales > Pinaceae > Pseudotsuga > Pseudotsuga menziesii. The sequence continues at coordinate 468,804 of LPNX010045052.1, forward strand.
GATCCTCATTCCTCCCCAACACCAGTTCGGTAGACCATGATTTTGCATCCCTTTTTTCCACTGATATTGTCAAAACACCTCAAACTCCTATATTGTTGCAGAACATGAATTTTGAAGGAAACCTATGCAACATCACTCACACAAATCCAATTGACATATCATCCAAGCCTGACACCCTTGAGCATGTTCATGTTGGGCAGAACTGCTCAACAAAAGAATCTGAAGCATATAAAGCACTTTTCAAAGAATTTCGAGATGTCTTTGTCTGGTCCTATGAAGAAATGTTGGGGATAGAGCCATCCATTATGGTCCACGAAATAAAAACCTATCCCACTGTAAAACCCGTGAGGAAAAAACTAAGACAAGTCCATCCACAGAAAGCCACAACTATCAAAGCTGAAATAGAAAAGGTTCTAAAAGCAGGGTTTATTTATCCCATACCCCTGAAGGAATGGGTATAGAAATTCATCTCTGTCAATAAAAGGTAGGGGACCATTAGAGTCTGCATTGATTTCAGATATTTGAACAAAGCTTGTCCCAAAGACAACATTCCCACTTCGCATATCGACCAGATTATCGACAACTATGCCAGAAGTGTCATCTTCTCGTTTGTGGATGGCTTTTCGGGTTATAATCAGATTGAGATTTTACCCACTGATCAACAAAAGACAACATTTATTTACCCATGGGGAACCTTTGCATACATGAAGTTACCATTCGACCTGAAAAACGTTGGAGCCACTTTCCAACGTGTTATGTCCTATGCGTTTCATGATAGAAAACATATTGTAGAACTGTACCTTGATGACCTCCCAGCTCATTCACAATGATGGGAGGACCACCCTGGTCATCTTAGAGACATTTTCCTGAGATGCCGTCATTATAACATACGGCTCAATCCTCATAAATGTGTTTTTTGCATTGAGACGGGACACTTGTTAGGTTTTATGGTTTCTAAGGATGGCATCAGGATAGATCCATTGAAAATTGCCACTATTCTAGCTCTACCAGCCCCAACCAACCTTTTACAAATCCAAAGTTTGCAAGGGAAGGAAAAATTTCTTCGTCGTTTCGTTTGCAATTTTTCAGAGAAAACATACAGTTATATGTGTCTCCTTAAGAAGGACACTTTGTTATTTTGGGATGACCAAGCCCAACAAGCCTTTGATAATCTCAAACACGCTCTAACTCACTCACCCGTGATATACCCCCCATATTATTCAAAGGATTTTCTCTTATACATTGCTGCCTCCACTACTACCATCGCTATGGTTTTAGTGCAAGAGAATCCTGATGGTAAGGAGCATGCGACCTACTATGCTAGTAAGAATCTCATGGATTTCGAAACTCGATACTCACGCATGGAGAAATTAGCATTGGCCACGATCATTGCTGTTCAGAAATTTTGTCACTACATTTTGCTTCGCACAACCACCGTATTGGCAGACCAGAACCCTATGTATTACATCCTGAATCATCAGGTGCTCAGGGGCAAGTATTCCCGATGGATAGTCATCCTACGAGCGTTTGATCTAGAATTTGCCAAAGCTACATCAAAGAAATCCTTGTTCTTTGCTGAGCTCATGTGTGATCTTCCCTGTGCTTCGATGGAATCTGAGCCCAGTGATTCATTCCCAGATGAATTCCTATTCTTGATGAGCACTACTGACCCATGGTATGGATATTTGCTCATTTATCTCTAGACAGAAAGATTTCGGCTCACTCTATCCCGTGAAGATCATCGCCGTATCTGTCACCATGCAAAATACTACCTCATCTTGAATGATACTTTGTATAGGCATGGTATCGATTCTTTTCTCCAGTGATGCCTTACCCACGAGGAAGTTGAAATTTTTTTGAATGACTTCCACTCTGGAGCATGTGGCGGTCATCTATTTGGGATGGCTATAACCTAGAAAATCCTCCGCGCTGGCTATTTCTGGCCTTCAGTCTTTAAAGATTGTCACGAGGCTGTTAAGCAATGCCCACCCTATCAAAATTTTGATCCAAAAAAGTACACCCACCCTGCTTCGTTACACCCCGTCATTTCCATTGGCCCTTTCACCAAATGGGCGATCAATTACATGCATTGTAAGCCTAGCTCGACCGGGGGGCATGGTTACATCATCGTAGCCATTGATTATTTTACAAAATGGGTTGAGGCTATGCCTACATATGCAGAGGATGGTAATACTGCTGCTCTCTTCATATTCAATCATGTGATAGCAAGATTTGAAGTCCCGCAGTCCATAGTTACAGATCATTGATCACATTTCCGTAATCAAATTATGGAGTAATTAAGTGCCAAGCTAGGTTTTCTTCATGAAAACTCAATGCCCTATCATCCGCAAACTAATGGTCAAGTCAAGGCCATTAACAAAGTTTTGAAAACAATGCTGTGTCGAATGGTTGGAGACCATAAATCCAACTGGCACCATATTCTTTTCTCCTCTCTTTGGGCTTATAGGACTTCAGTAAAAATAGCTACTGGTTTTACACCCTTCCGACTTGTATATGGAATAGAAGCTGTCTTGCCTAATCAATGTCAAATTCCATCCTTGAAACTTACCGTCGAACTTCTCCCAGACACTTCCGCAGAGGAAGAAAGATTTCTCTACTTGAACAACCTTGATGAAACTAGAAGAGATGCTACCTTATCTAATGAGGCACACAAGAAACACGTCAAGGTGTAGTATGACAAGTTTGTCCAACCTCGTGCCTTTAATGAAGGTGACCTGGTTTTGACCTATGATTAGAGATATGACAAACTAGGGAAAGGGTAGTTCGAATCCATGTGGTACGGTCCTTTCGTTATTTCCAAAGTTTTAGAGAAAGGGGCCTACGAGCTTGTGGACTATAATGGAATCCCCTTAGGACAACCTCGCAATGGGTTTTACCTGAAGAGGTACTATGCCTAGATATTTCTTGTATAGTATCTTGTATGTATGTATATTACTTGAATTTTAGTGTGCTTAAGTATTTTCAATATGGTTTTGAGTTTAGTGTCCGTATATGTTTATACCATGTTTTGGTTGTGCAGAGAAGATGGATAACTATAGCTTTGCTAATGGTGCTTGCCTCCACACCTTGAATATCGCCTCAGCTACTTGGGTTCTCTATTCCCCAGCTTACGATTTGGTCAGTTCAGGAGTGGTTTGCATTGGTCCCTCTACCAACAATATCTCCAAGTATCAAGCAGTCATAGGTCTCCTGACTGAAGCTGCCTCCCAATATGTTCACAACTTGGTAGTTTTGATGGACTCACAACTAGTGGTTTGTCATTTAAACCATGTCTATACCATTGGGAATCTCATGCTTCTTCATCTCTTCAGGAGGGTACATTTATTGGAGAGGTCATTTGAAGCTATTACCTAGAGGCATATCCCTAGGGAAGATAATGCAGTTGCCGACTCATTGGAAAATTACATCCTAGACTGGCATATTTCCCATTCATGACATGAAAATCAAACATGGTTCACTGTAAATAAACTATAAAAGACACATAAACTCATATAAATACATTCACCATTTGAGACATATAAACACCAAAAGTAGAAGTCTGTATATATATATATATATATAAACATGTTTTACAAAAAATAGGTCACGAGACCTCATATGAAGCGCTCAAGCTTTCAGGTAAAAAATCATCATACAAAAATTCTCAAGCTATCTATCAGCTTTCAGTAAATACATCATGCAGCCTATCATCTAGTGATGCTCGTGGTAACACATGACCGCCCGGGCTACTCAATGTAGTAGTCTGTTGAAACTATCTAGTACTCTCATAGTGGGCCTCTAGTACCTCAGTGGGAGGTCGTCGATTGAGGCATCTGGGATGTCTAGAGTTAACCTCTCGAGGTTCTCCTCTAGCTCCCCTATCACATCATTGCCCTGTGGTACAAAATGAGCTCCAGATTTCCTATCTAGTGGGGAGGATCCCCCAGGTCGTGCTGCTTCGACATCTGCATGAAAACATTTTAAGTCTCGTTACTACACATAAAAATATAAAACATCAAAACATAAAAACACAATTTCCATTTTAGGGTTTTTGTTTCTTACCGATATCACCCCACTGTCCACCAGGTGGAAGCGATAGATCAGGGTCACCACTGAAGTCAGTGTCCACGTATGCATAGTCCTCAACCATGAGGAGCTGGTCTCTCAACCATCAGAAAAACGAGTCTCCGAACTTCACCTTGCCTTTACCTGCTCCTATGCAGGCCATGATCTAGACCCACCTCAGCATGCGAGGGTCTCTCTCCCTCAACTTTGTAAAAACCACCCGGGGTCTCAGCTAGGGGACCCATTCAAAAAATAAACACACTAGAATGGATCCAAAACTGAACTGTTTCAGCTCCTCTACTGACACTTGGTCAAATGATCCTTGAAAACTAGTAATAGAGCCTTTTCCTAGTTGAATACTGTGGGCGCCATGGCCTCTATAGCATATAACATATGTGCTCTAGATGCCTGATGTACCCCTTGGCTCCCCACCACTCTCTGTATGGTAAATAAAACTGTGTGAAGTGGGCCATCCACCACTGCTTTTATGGGAATTTTCTTCCCCAATGTTCTGGTCCCAGGAATACAATGGCGGTTTATCAAATCTTGGGTAGTGATGTCCCCTCCACGGGAACCAATCAAAGAGATGGGAGCACCCCGTCTCGATAGGCCTCTCAGGAAGTAGATATCCTCTACCTCAATTGTCAATACATGAGAACCCACCTCAAAATACTATTGCTCCGGATTCCACATACGGAGAATATGCTCTAATAAGCGCTCATGTGACACCATGTTGGGTGTACGGAAAAACTTTAGAATACCACAGTCTCGCTACGCGGCTATACAACCCACGTTTCGTTCGGCAAATGCATCATGATTGTCATGTTGCTTCTCTTTCCAAATAGACATTTTTTTATCAATGGGAACCTGTCAAAAAACATCACAAGGCCAATTAGAAACATCATCAACCATTGCAATCATAAAAAATCATATAATTTGGATTGTACATGTATTTTTATTTACCCACGGCCGGCACCTCTTGAGTCCCATTGAGGACAGGCGGTGGCACTGCCTGTGTCAAGTGTTTTAGTCGTGGTTCTAGTGGGGTATTGCTTATCCTGCAAGGGATAAGTGCGGTGCCCGCATTCATGGTTTTAGGGCTCGCTCAAATAGCCCAAAATACCTCCAAAAATAAAAAATGAGAGCATGAAATGAAATATCAAGGTTTAAGCTATTACCTGGAACTAACAGTGTGTAAATCCAACGGTAGATGCTCCCAGAATCACCAACTGAAAATCTGGCCAAGAAACTGCTCCAAAGGCTCTCCACTATGGGGAAATGGTAAAATGTTTTGTTTTTTACTATTTACATAACTTTTATAAGCATTCTAGGTTTTGGCATGTCATATTTTTTGAAAATCTATCAGTCATGATCCTTTAATGTTGTTTATTGGAGAATTTAACCATTGTTTTTTAAGTCATTGTAGGATGAAGAGCAGTAGCAGTAAAAGTTTTGGGAGTTTGTTTTTGACTTTTTCGTACTACCATAAAACAAAAAAAGTATTTGAGCATTTATTGTGACACTTTGTTCATGCTCTCCAAACTTAGCACCAAAGGTCCGAGTCCTTTTCTGATTCTTTTCAGACTCGTAAAATCTCTCATCATGAAAAGAGACCTAGTGGAGTCTTCTTTAAACTCTTTTCGGGCTCCTTAAATATGAAAAGATTGTCGAGTGGTCTTGTCTTCTTCACGCTCATTAAAGCACTTGAAGAGTTGTTCATGCGACGGTAGGTTATCACTTTTTTGGTTCAAATGAACTATTTATGAAAAAGGACCCTATGGAGTCTTCTTCCATGGTCATTCAGACTCTCTAAAGATGAATGATACCGAGTTAAATTTCATTGGACTCGTTAAATTAAACATTAAGAGACCCTCTTTTGGGAATGAACCCCTCCACTCTCAGGTTTCTAAAACATATGAGTTTGGACTTGTCTTTGGATGAGCTACAACAAGTGTTTGTTACCCTCTTTGAACTCGTAAAAATGAAAAGGGGCACTCATCAACCATGATGGGGAAATTAAGGGAAGGGAATCATTTTGCAAATAAAAGGCAGTTTGTCGTTACCTTTGAACACGACACTTGTCTGCACATTATTTCGGTCAATTGGGTATTTAGCTGGTTTCCAAGACGATCCACTTTCATGAGTCATGTTGCTCCTTTGAGTCTTTCAAAAGAATGCATTGTCCACTGTCGCACTGTGTGTTTGTTTGGTATAGTCATGCTGCCAAGTCTTTTGTCGTGCTGCTTGATGTTTAAAGGGAAGTTGAAATTTTTTACCTTTGCAGTCAAAACAATCTCGGTGTCAGTACTTTTGAGTCAGTCTTATGGTTACCTCATTCACATCATTCCAGAACCTTGTTCCGAGTTTCATGTCATTGATGTGCAATTCATCATGGTCCTCCTTCGATGAGACTATTCCTGTCGACATCAGCTCATCATCTGGGAAATAGTCTTAAAAACAAATTTAGTACCTTGAGATCTGTATGCCTTAATGACAGATTCTCTCACTCTCGACATAGGTTCACATCATTGACCTTTGATCAATAGAATCGACTAGGTGTTTGACATCAAGACATCTATTCACGCTTAGTAGATTGTACTAGGGTACCTTGGGAATCATCGACATCAATGGTGATCTCCCTCGTACATGTTAATGGTTCACATCCTTGGCCAGTAATCAAGTGGTTTCTACCATGTTTGACTTCAAAACATTGTAATCACATGGATAGAATCATACTCTGTGGAAAATGAGATGAATACCCTGGGTACTTGTTTAGCACTCATTGCTTTCCCCAGGTTGCAATGGAGTTTTTTATATCAAGCATGGATCCACATTTGTATGGTCGTGGCTATGCTCAAATTTGCGTCTGTATGACATAGATCTACATTGTATGTCTGGTAGCTATGTCCAAGTTTGAGTACTCTATCAGATGGATCTACGCTGTATTCTAGTAGTCATGGTTGTTTATTCCTCTCATGGATCTGCCTTATATTGGTCTACGGCAATGAGTTGGTTACATTTTTCTATGAGTCAAAAGTATTGATGTATTGCAGATGCCTACTCGAATACATTTTCCAATCAAGCTGACTCTCACCTCGAAGTGACAACTTGTTCTCTCAAAGCTCTCGCTTATCATATCACTCTAAGCCTCATGCTTTGGGGGGCATTCCGTTATACCCAAATCCTATCACCAAAATGTGATGAGATCCTTAACACCTATGTTTGCCCTAAATACCAAACTTGGAGTGGAAAACATGCTTTGGATGTCAATTCTACATAAAAAACCCTAGCACCGTGCTTTCCTTTTAGCTGATGAGCGGTACCTTGTTCAACACCGCCTGATTCCTGTCATAGAAAATTAGTGCCACTATGTATATGCTTTGTTCTTGAAGCTTTTCTCACCTAAATCGCTTTGTCATGAAGGAACATAAGCCTTTACATTGGTGGTCCACTTAAGTCAAATTCCTAAGTACATGGACCAAAATCTACAAAATAATGACCAAAAACTACAAAACATGACCAAAATATACAAAATATGGCCAATCCTGCTTACACACCATATTCCTCCTTGCACAACATCTTTGACTTTGTGCAACATTCGTGATGCTACACAAGTAGTTATCTCCAAAAATACCTACCAACAGGCCTCCAAAACAATCTTGTGTCGCACCCTCGAGCCACGTCAGCTGGAAATAGTGTAGCCACTGATCTTTACCTTGAAATATTCATACTATTGGGTGACCTCTTTGACCTGTTCTTTCACTTTGTTGCTGATTTCTCTACATTCTGTCACTTCGCGCTCCAGTGGATGTTCAACAATCTTGGAAGTGACATCTTGTTTTCCATTCTACACTACTTGCAGCACAAAAACCACTTTCATTGAGAGTTGCGCCCCAATGTCCTGGAATTTGTCCAACTGTGTCATGCGTCACTGCTGACGCTCCCTTGCTTTTGCAATGCACTATTGCAATTCCTTTAACTCTACTTCCTTTGTTATCTGTATAATGGGAGACATCTCTTTGAGCAATGTCCTCAGTGTGGCCAATTGTCCCTTTGATTCCTGCAACTGCGTGGTGAGTTGATCCAATTGCTCATCTTGGACTACACTTCCCCAAAAGTGTGTAGTCAAATCTGTCACCTATTTTGCTTCATTATCCATTTCTTCCAACTGTGTCACCAAGTATTCAATGACACTTTTCTATTCCGTATCCTGCTCTGGTGGGGTGCCTGGATCCACCATCACATGTATATATTCAATGTCGTGCTTGAGTTGTGTAATCACTTTTTCAAGTTTCTTTGCTTTCGCCTCAACATCCATGTCTGCAGTGATTTTTGGCACTTCTTAGCAGGTAGCGTAAACTTCCTTTTAGATTCATGCCCTATCATCCCAAAGTTTCTCTTTCTCCACTATCAATCTATCTTGCTCCTTCTTTAGTTCTTCAATCTCCTTCCTTGCCTCTGCTTCTTTTTCCTGTGACCGCAATAGGTGGTTGCCAATGATATGCTCTCTATTAGCCAACTCTTGATTTGTGACCCTCTGTAATTGGACCAATGTATACGTTGACAGTTCATTCATATCTAGCGAGAGGTCCTAGAATTGTTGGAGTGAGGTGTTGACATCCTTGTTGTTCATCTCAATTGTGTGTGGTGGAATTTGTACATTCTCGATCCGCTTTCCTGTACTTATATCTCCTACCTTCTACAAAAAAAATTTCTCGGGAATTCTATGCAAAATTGCATCAATAAAAGAATTTAGACAAGTTTTTACCTCGCTAAATCCTTCACCAGTCTGCTTCTTCAATTGCTCTTTAGTCGCAGTAGTGGCCATCGTGATTGCCGCAATAATATGGCTCACATTTTCCTCAGCCACTGGTGTTATGCTATTGGCTGAACACTGATCCTGTCACCTCTTTGTTCAGGATTCCTCGAACCTTCGATTCGTTTCTTAGTGTGTTAGGGTTCTTGTTGATGCTTCATATGACTTGTGCTCGCTCTCTGGGTCGGGCATAGGATCCACCAGAGCATCAGTTGGTGGACTTTTCAATACTTCATTTGTGCTAATGGGTTCTCACCATTCCACAGTACAGTCATCCATGATGGCCTCTAGCTCTGCATTAGAAAGTTTGTAAAGTGTGGGAAACCACTACTTATCAGGGTCTCTTCGCGCCTGCACATGAATGGCATGTGGCTCCATTGCAAATTGAATAGTGTGTTGATATTTTACTACTGCCTCTTCTGATAAGCGCAAGATCTTCATGGATGTAGTGCCTCCCAATATAGCCAAAACTATATTGATCAGTCCTTGAGCCACTCCACTTCTTTAACGTACCAGAGGTTCTGATAACATGATCCTTTGCAAACTTTGGCAACCTTAACGTCCATGCCCTAGTAGTATTTGGGATCCATCCAAGCAACTAGCATGATCAAAATGAACAACTAGCTATAAGTGAATGGTCAATGTCCCGCATGTACTGCTAGTGCATTATTTGTTAACTGGTTCATCAAGAACAAGGATCAGTTCATTTGCACACCCTGTGCGCACTGCTCAACGCACGCTATGACCACGGAAGTGCACTGGTTAGGTCAATTATTTCTAACCATCTTGCTGGTCAGAATCCTAGTTACGATGCGGGAAACCTACTCATTGATGTTGTCTACCACATATGCGCACCCATCACGCTGTAAGTTATAAATATTCTTCAACTTCGTCGCCTGTATTTTATCGTTGTCCTTCCCTAAAAAATGTTGTGATGGGTCTGGCCCCTCCTTGGGAAGCCCTGTGATCTATGAAATCAGTTCAATGGTGACTAGTACCAGCCAGTACAACAACAAATAACCTCCATGAAAGGATGCTAATAGCTTCTTCGTGCATGCATTGGATTCCACCAACCTTCCAAAATGTGACATATTGATGAGGCCTAACAACCCTGATCTTTCCAATTCCTATGCCCAATCATGTGGAGTGCACGCTACTAGGCTGATGCCTGCCTCTATCACCGATACAAATGGGTCTGTTGTGATCTCAGTCGATGCTAGTATGTCATGATCCTTATACTTCATCTTCATGATGGAGGGCACGATGTCCATGGTGCATTGCATTCCCATGGTATTATTGGCATCCTGACCGTATACCTCCAGTTCTTCATTATTTTACTCGGATTTGCATCAGGTTAGCATGGAGGAACATAGCTAGGGATATCCGCAGTGGACACTCCAGTCCTGGTTGTGGAGTCCTTAGCTCATGATGTTGATGGTCCTGCCTGCTCGATTGCCTCTTCCTATGCCCATGCGAAATTTCTAGTCGATCATTTCTTCTGTACTGGGGACTTGGGCCACTGCACCCCTCTCTTCTTCTTCAGGATTGATGACGAAGCCACTGGCATGCTGGCTTCTTCTTACATGATGGGAACCCCTACAATCGGTGAGTCTCTCTCACTTGAACTTTCTATCAGTATTGGCTCACTCGGCATTCCTCACACTCACCCACAAGTTCGCAACATGACACCTTAACCTTACTCTACTCTGTAACTTAGGTGCATAACACAACACAACACACCAAAATAACTCTGCGACAAATTTGGCAACTTAATCTTTCCAACGTTGAATTTAGACCACATCATGCCCCTTCTTATAGCGATGAGTTGACCATGTGAATGATCTTATAATCATTACGACCAAATCCTCCATTAATCCCCTGAATCCGTCGCTGATCCTCCCAATCTAACAGCTGGATTGACCATTAATGCATGTCTCTTAAAAGAGCGTCGTCGATTAAATAGTTTAGCTACTGTATTTACTGTTGAGTTGACTTTGTCACGGCCCTGCAGCCATCGTGACATGACTCTCTAACTGTGGCTTGGACTCCTCTATTTTCGTATCCCTGGGCTTTTGGCGTGCCATCCTCCCACTTACCATCTTATGCAAAAACAACGAGATTTTTTTCTCATGCGCAGTGCCTCAAGCATCGCACAACACCAGGCCCATCCTATAGGGCTTCAACCTACTACCATTTACTAACTTAGGCAGCATCGCACCATCTAACTGTTGCAGTTATACTATGCCTCCTGTAGTAATGGAGTTGACAACATACAAACTTAGCCAATGCATCTACAACTTACCTAGATGTTTGGTGAACTTGTTGTCATACATTAGTACCAGGTCTCCTTGCTGAAAATGTTTGTTCTTCATATGTTGATCATGCCAATATTTTTGTCTATCCTTCTCAACTCGTTGGTGAAATACCAAATACCATATCAGCAAATGTAAGTGCATCATAACCATATAATGCTTTGAAAGGAGACAATCCTATTGACATCACCCAAATGTAGCCATTTTGTCCAAGCTTTCTGCTGTTTTCCCACATAGTTTCAGAGGTACCCTTCCAACCATTTGTTCACCCTCTCTATTTTTCCATTAGTTTGGGTATGGTAGGTTGTACTTGAGTCAACTGAGTGCCCACCAATCTGAAAATTTCTTGCCAAAAAGCACTCATGAATCTACCATCTCTATCACTCACAATGCTCTTAGGGAGCCATGCAATCTGAAGATTTATCTGAAAAAAAATGTCAGCCACTTGTGCAGCAATAAAATAGGATGTAACAGCAAATAAATGAGCAAACTTATTCAATCTATCCAATGCCACATATATGGAATCATTTCCCAAATATTTGGGCAAACTGGTGATGAAATCCATTGATATACTGTCCCATTTTTGCTCCGGAATGGGAAAAGGGTTCTAGTAAGCCAGTTGGATATGTGAGTTCTGATTTGTTTTGCTGAAGTACCTTACATTCATTCACATACTTTTGAACATATTCCTTCAGCCCCTTCCAATAGAACCTTTGCCTTAGTTTCCTATAGGTTTTGAAGATCCCCGGATGGCCTGCTAGTGGGGAATCGTGTGCTTCCTGCAAAAATTTGTACTTAAGCTCTAAATCTAAAACCAAATAAATTATTCCCTTATAGTATATCAGCCCCTCCAAAATTCTGTAGTTATAATCTCCCATGAGTCCATCTAATACATCAAAAGCAAACTTATCTTTGGCATATTCAACTAGTAGAATGTTCTTCCAATTTTTAGCAATGGCCATGAGAGAAAAATAAGGTTTTTGAGATAATGCATCTTCTACAATGTTATTCTTTCCTTTCACATATTCAATATCAAAATCATAAGCTTGTATATTTCTTACCCACTTTTGATGCCTTTCATTTAGATTCTTTTGGGTAAGGAAGTGCCTTAGACTAATGTGGTCTGTTTTCACCACAAACTTGTTGCCTACCAAGTATTGTCGGAATTTGGCCAAGGCATGCATGATGGAAAACATCTCTTTGTCATATATGGAGTAAATATTTTCATGAGGCTGCAAATTTCTTCTCTCAAAGGCTATAGGGTGTTGGCCTTGCTTTAGGACAGCCTCTACTCCTCCACCTGAGGCATCACATTAAAAAACGAAAGGCTTAGAAAAGTTAGGTAATGCAAGTATGGGACAACTGCTCATTACCTCTTTCATCTTTTGGAAGGAATTTTCAAATCATCTCTGAAATTCTTGGGATATCTATAAGGTGGTATCTGAATGGGTGAAGTACTCTCCTCCAAAACAATGTTATGCTAAACCCCCCTATCAGGTGGTCTACCATGTGGAAGATCTCTGAAAACTTTTTCATATTTGTGCAAAAGTGTCTCTGTCTCTTTTGGGTGTTTAACAACTTTGATTTTTGGCTTGGGAGAGGTGACATAACATTCAACATCCCATTCTACATCACCATGCCTCAATATATATCTCATACTTTTGCAATTTACTACCTGTTTTGGGTAAGTGTGCTACCCTCTCACAACCCTTAGTGCACCTGTTGAATCTTGAAATTTCATTTCAGGAATTTGATAGTTTACTGAATGATCACCTATATAATACAGCCATTGAAATCCCAATATTATATTAGTATCAACAACATAAACGACATAAAAAATATCAACAAAAGTATAGTTACCTATGGTGACTTGCAGCGTTGGAATCCAGGTGTTGCATTGCATTGTGTTGTGACCTGGGATGACAACTGTGAAGCCATCAAATGGTTTACATGGTATTTTTATTTTCTCCACCATATCTGCATCAATTAATTTATGTGCAGCTCCTCCATATATCAAAACTGAATCTTTTTTCCCAATACCACACCCTTGCATCGAATAGTGTGATAGCGAGGCACTGCTGAAAGTACTGCCATTCTTACTTTGTCCGGTGAGGGCTGATTTTCTTCTTGTTTTTATTCTTCAGCTGTTGTCTCATGTGTCTCCTCCTAATATGAAATGTGCTCTTCTTCATCCATACCACCCTCATACTCATCATTATCAAAAAATACTTCTATGCATTGAGCTTTTCCTTTAGCACATTTATGCCCCGGTGTCCATGGTTGGAAGCATGTAAAGAACAATATTTTCCTTCGAAGTTCATCCCTATTTTGTCCTTATTTCTTATTATTTTAATATGTATCTCTTTTCCAAATATTCTTATCAGGTGCATCCTTTTTCCAAGGCTTTATTTCAAATTTGGAGTTATGCTTGGGAGGAAATCTTGTTCTAGGGAGCACATTTTGAAGGTCTCTAGTCAAGCTCATTGCATCATTTAAGTTCGTAGGCTTGTGGGATTTGAACAAAAATTTTAAGGTGTCTGCCAAAAATTTATTAAGCAGCAGTATTAACCTTTCCACAGATACATCAGACACCTTAACTAATAATCTTTGGAATTCCATCACATACTCAATAGGAGTCCCTACCTGCTTCAATTGTGCTACTTCTCTGAAAGACAATTATGGATCTTTTTGCTCAAACCTTTCTAATACCCTGTCAACGAATTCCGCATATTTTTTGACCTGATCATGACCCAAGTTTTTCAGGCCATGGAACCACCATTCATTGGAATCTCCCTCCAAGTGCAAAATAGCCATTTTTAAAGCATCTTCTTCCACCACTGGATTCAACTGGAAATACACATCCAATTTCTGCACCCAAGTGTTTGTAGAGCTTTGAGATGAACCATCAAAAGTAGGAAGTGGCTCTTTACCTATGGCACAATTCAATTATTTATTTTGGTATAGAGACTTATTTCCCTCCATCTTTCTGAATTTGTTTTCCATAGCGAAGTACTGTTCAAATGTTATACTCCTCCTACACTCTTCATCCAATTTAGCCCAATCTTTTGTTATTGTATCAATTTCAAATTGAATGTTAGTATCTTATTTGGGAGTAATAAATTTAGGTGTAGTAGGCCTTGGTGTGCTTTGTAATTCATGGGGTCTATTATGAGTTCTTGTTTGTGAGAAAATGTGCTCATCCATTGTCTTCTTTTCTGCTGATTTTGAACTACCACTATCTCCTGTTATCCCTTTGCTTCCCATTTGACTGGCCATCAATTTGAATCCTTTTGTTATCTGTTGGGACATGACTACTATATTTTGGTTCATTTATTCAAACAAAGGTCTTATAATTTGGAGATACTCCATTTTCTCCTTAGTGTGGTCTTCTCCCTCGTGAGCCATAGTTTTAGTCCAAGGTACCCTTTTTTCCCAATTCTTCTTCTACAACCTGAGCACCTTCCAATTCAGATTCTAAGGATGGTGGTTTATTAATTTGAGTCATATTTAACACCATAAGGTTCAAATTCCATGCTCTGATACCAATTTTAATGTCCCTTTTTAAAAAGTTTACTAACTTGCCCAATTTTCCAAATTTTCACAATTTTTGCTCTTGACTAGTCTTCGTGTCTTGGTCTCCAAATTGGCCCAATTGCCCCCAAATATTTAGAGAAGGTGTAAAAATGATATAATAACTTAATTATTATTTTTAGGGATGTATTATGGCCCTCCAATCACTTCTACAAGTTTGTACTAAATTCTAAACAAGATAGATGATTTTATTAGCAATTTTGGGGCTCAAATCCCCCCCGGGTAATTGCCGGAATGGACTCCAAAATGTATAGAAAAACACTCGAATTATAAAATTGAGGCAGGGGATGTGTATATGAAATCAGAATGGACTCATATTCTGAACCAATCAAACTCCCATGGTTATTATCACTTCCTTCAATTAGATATATAAAAACTAGTTTTGAACCCTTGGGGAAATGAGATGCATTTTAATCCAATGGTTATGGAATTCAACCCAATGGCCAAAAAATGTCCATTAATGAATATGAAACCTCAAATATTATTCAGTGAAATTCCATTCATGCATGAATAATCAATATTCTACACAGCCATTCAAATCTACCAATATTATAAGAGTTTGCAACAAAGAAGTGGGAAATGGCACTGTTTCTTTATTACTGATCAATAATACATAAAATATATTGGACTTTCGACCTGATAAATGTAAAAAAGAGACATAATATTATTTAAATCAGAATACAAAATTCTGTAGCAATAGGATCTCCCTCGAAAAGATAAATGGCTCACCAAGTGCGCCTCACTCCATCGGGCTAAAATATGGTAAAAGAATGTGAGATGGGAGGGGGAATGAGTTGAATCCTGAAGTGTCCATGAGTTGTTGTAGCTGCACCTGTATATTATAACTCAATTCAATCTCTTTGAAATACCTGAGTGGTGTCTCCAATAACCAATTAGGATAAGAATCTTTCACCTTCGAAATTGGCTCAAGCATGAACTAGTCACTCACTAGCTCTCTCTCTTCACAACAACAAATTTCACAACTGATAAAAAATATCCTTCTCATGGATTATAAATGTATTTGATAAACATTAATGGTATCCTCAACTTCCAAATACATCCATAAACCAAATCCAAGTCAAATTGGTGCGGCTTCTCATGCTATGCCATGTGGGCTCTCTCTTCACCTTCCATCTTCTCCCAAATTGAGTAGGAACACATTGGGATTCTCCAAATCACATGAGAGCTATATTGGATGCTATATTTAGACCTGATATGTCAGATATGTTATATTTCATACTTCATATCTAACTTGTGTGATAAATTTCATAGAATCTCCATCATTGGTGTCATAGATGTCATAAGTGTAAGGGGAATCTAGTCAAGTGTCCATGTAGCTCCCCATTTGGCTCTTCCTTGCTCGTCTAAGTTACACTTGATCTCAAATTAGACCTATGAATTATATGTACAAGTATATTGACCTTATAATCCATCCAAAATATTAGGATTTCCATATATTTGAGATTGCAAGAGGTGGATGCCATTTAACATAGGAATTCTAGCTTGAGTAGGCCCCATAGTCTCCATATGTCTCCATTTTTCCTAGCCATTTCATTATTCACTTGCATTCATTTAATTGACCTTATTAAATAAATATTTTATTCCTTCTAATGTCTAAACATAATTTATTAGCTCTCTTATTAACTTCTCAATGTTTCCACCCAACCTAGGGAACTAGTAGGATTGATGAAATTTTCCCACTATGCAATTATTTTAAAATGGGGACATTACAATCCTCCCCACCCATTATTTCTTGTCCTCAAGCAATTTCATATTTGGATGGTGCAAGACATTCTCCTCTTCCCATGTGGCATCTTCACTCGGTAGATCCTTCCATTGCACCAAGTATTCTTTGATTGTCCCGCTCCTCAATCTTCTCTCCCTTGTCTTCAAAACATTTTCCGTAATAAGTGTGAGCTATCCTTCATCATCCAAAGGAGCGAGTGTATCTAAAATGACAATTTTCTGACAAATATATTTCTTGAGACAAGAAACATGAAATACATTATGAATTTTACTCCCTTCTAGAAGTTCCAACTCATATGTTACTTCTCCAATTTTTCGGATCACCTTGTAGGGCCCACAGTATCTTGGATTTAACTTTTATGCTCCATTATTTTTGAGAGATGATTTTTTGTATGGCTGCAACCTCAAATACACTAAATCATCAACCTAGAAATTCCTTTCTTGTCTGTGTTTATCTGCATATTTGTTTTGCTGATTTTGGGCAACCTGCAAATTTTCTTTTAAAAGCTTTAAAATTTCTTGTCTTTCTTCCACCCAATATTTAGCTTTAGGAGCTCTAATATCACAAAATAACATATAAAAAAATGTAAGTGCATCATAACCATATAATGATCTGAAAGGAGACATTCCTATTGACATGTGAAAGGTGGCGTTGTAGCAAAACTTACCCAAATGTAGCCATTTTATCCAAGCTTTATGATGTTCTCCCACATAGTTTCAGAGGTGCCCTTCCAACCATTTGTTCACCCTCTCTATTTTTCCATTAGTTTGGGGATGGTAGCTTGTACTTGGAGTCAACTGAGTGCCCACCAATATGAAAAATTCTTGCCAAAAATCACTCATGAATCGACCATCTCTATCACTCACAATGCTCTTGGGGAGCCCACACAATCTAAAGATTTCTCTGAAAAAAAGTTCAGCCCCTTGTACATCTATAAAAAGGGATGTAACAACAAAGAAATGAGAAAACTTAGTCAATATATCCACTACCACATATATGCAATCCTTGCCCAAAGATTTGGGCAAACTCGTGATGAAATCCATTGATATACTGTCCCATTTTTTCTCTGGAATGGGAAAAGGTTGTAGTAACCTAGATGGATATGTGAGTTCTGATTTGTTTTGCTGACATACCTTACATTCATTCAAATACTTTTGAACATCTTCCTTCATCCCCTTCCAATAGAACCTTTGCCTTAGTTTCCTATAGGTTTTGAAGATCATCGGATGGCCTTCTAGTGGGGAATCATGTGCTTCCTACAAAACTTTGTACTTAAACTCTGAATCTTGAACCAAATAAATTATGCCCTTATAGTATATCATCCCCTCCAAAATTCTATAGTTGTCATCTCCCATGAGTCCATCTAATAAATCACAAGCAAAATTATCTTTGGCATTAGAGGAAATTTCAATTTAAAATGGGCCTTCCAAAAATAATACAAATTCCATGTCATCATGTATTAGCCAATCAAAATGATTTAAAATTAAAAAAGGGAGAACCTATTAAACAAATTTTTAATATAAATTTGGGGATAGGTATCATAAAAAAAACTACTTTTTTTGTTCGTATTTTCGACATATCTCCTTGTGTTTTTACTCAAATTTTGATCGGGAGAGCTCGTTGGATGCATAATTAAATTCCGCATCCCACAAGTACCCACTCGGAATAATTTTGATGGGCCCCACTACCCCAAAAACAAGAAATACCTAAAAAAACATGATGATGACATTCCCGATCGAAATTTGAGTAAAAACACTGGGAGATATGTCAAAAATATGAACCAAAAAAGTAGTTTTTTATTTTCTTCCTCCAAAATTAATAAATATTATTTTATTAATTTTCCTTATGAGGCCCATTTTGAGTTAAAATTTCCTCTAATGCATATTCAACTAGGAGCATGTCCTTCCAATTTTTAGCAATGGCCATGAGAGAAAAATAAGGTTTTCGAGATAATGCATCTGCTACAATGTTATTCTTTCCTTTCACATATTCAATATAAAAATCATAAGCTTGGATCTTGCTTACCCACTTTTGTTTCCTTTCATTTATATCCTTTTGGGTAAGGAAGTGTCTTAGATTCTTGTGGTCTGTTTTCACCACAAACTTGTTTCCTACCATGTATTGTCGGAATTTGGCCAAGGAATTGATGATGGCCAACATCTCTTTGTCATATATGGAGTAAAGATTTTCATGAGGCTGAAAATTTCTTCTCTCAAAGGATACAGGGAATTGGCCTTGCTTTAGGACATCCCCTACTCCTCCACTTGAGGCATCACATTCAACAACAAAAGGCTTAGAAAAATCAGGTAATGCAAGTATGGGACAACTGCTCATTACCTCTTTCATCTTCTGGAAGTAATTTTCAATCTCATCTCTAAATTTCTTGGGATGTATATAAGGTGGTATCTGAATGGGTGAATTACTCTCCTCCAAAACAATGTTATGCTCAACCCCCCTATCAGGTGGTCTACCATGTGGAAGATCTCTGAATTTTTTTTCATATTTGTGCAAAAGTGTCTCTATCTCTTTTGGGTGTTTAAAAACTCTGATTTTTTGGCTTGGGAGAGGTGGCATAACATTAAACATCCTATTCTACATCACCATGCCTTAATATAGATCTCATACTTTTGCAATTTACTACCTGTTTTGGGTAAGTCTGCTGCCCTCTCACAACCCTTAGTGCACCTGTTGAATCTTGAAATTTCATTTCAGGAATTTGATAATTTATTGAATGCTATCCTATAGAATACAACCATTTCACTCCCAAGAATATATTAGTATCAGCAACATCAACCACATAAAAAATATCAACAAAATTATAGTTACCTATGGTGACTTGCAGCTTTGGAATCCAGGTGTTCCATTGCATTGTGTTGTGACCTAAGATGACAACCGTGAAGCCATCAAATGTTTCACTTGGTATTTTTATTTTCTCCACCATATATGCATCAATTTAATTATGTGTAGCTCCTCCATCTACCAAAACTGAATCTCTTTGTCCCAATACCACACCCTTGCATCGAATAGTGTGATAGCAAGGCACTGCTAAAAGTACTGTCATTCTTGCTTTGTTTGGTGAGGGATGATTTTCTTATTGTTTTTATTCTTCAGCTGTTGTCTCATATGCCTCCTCTTGATTTTAAATGTGCTCTTCTTCACCCATACCCCCCTCATACTCATCATTATTAGAAAATACTTCTATGCATTGAGATTTTCCTTTAGCACATTTATGCCCCGGTGTCCATGGTTGGAAGCATGTAAAGCACAATATTTTCCTTTGAAGTTCATCCCTGTTTTGTCCTTATTTCTTATTCTTTTCATATGTATCTCTTTGCAAACTCTTCTTATCAGGTGCATCCTTTTTCCAAGGATTTCTTTCAAATCTGGAGTTAGGCTTGGGAGGAAATCTTGTTCTAGGGAGCACATTTTGAAGGTCTCCAGTCAAGCTCATTACATCATTTAAGTTAGTAGGATTGTGGGATTTGACCAACAATTTTAAGGGATCTTCCAAAAATTTATTAAACAACGATACTAAGCTTTCCATAGATACATCATCCACCTTAATTTATAATCTTTTGAATTCCAACACATACTCAATAGGAGTCCCTACCTGCTTCAATTCTGCTAGTTCTCTGAAAGACAATTCTAGATATTTTTGCTCAAACTTTCTAATACCCTGTCAACAAATTCCCCATATGTTTTGAACTGATAATGACCCAAGTTTTTCAGGCCATGGAACCACCATTCATTGGCATCTCCCTCCAAGTGCAAAATAGCCATTTTTAAAGCATCTTCTTCCACCATTGGATTCAAATGGAAATACACATCCAATTTCTACACCCAAGTGTTAGCAGAGCTTTGAGATGAACCATCAAAAGTAGGAAGTGGAAATTTACCTATGGCACAATTAAATTATTTATTTTGGTATAGAGACTTATTTCCCTCCTTCTTTCTGAATTTGTTTTCCATAGCGAAGTACTGTTCAAATGTTATACTCCTACACTCTTCATCCAATTTAGCCCAATCTTTTGTTATTGTATCAATTTCAAATTGAATGTTAGTATCTTCTTTGGGAGTGATAAATTTAGGTGCATTAGGCCTTGGTGTGCTCTATAATTCATGGGGTCTATTATGAGGTCTTGTTTGTGAGAAAATGTGCTCACCCATTGTCTTCTTTTCTCCTGATTTTGAACTACCACTATCTCCCATTATCCCTTTGCTTCCCATTTGACTGGCCATCAATTCGAATCCTTTTGTTATCTGTTGGGACATTAATACTATATTTTGGTTCATTTATTCAAACAAAGGTCTTATACATTGGATATACTCCATTTTATCCTTAGTGTGGTCTTCTCCCTCGTGAGCCATAGTTTTAGTCCAAGGTACCCTTTTTTTTTCCCAATTCTTCTTCTACAAGCCGAGCACCTTCCAATTCATATTCTAAGGATGATGGTTTATTAATTTGAATCCTATTTAACACCATCAGGTCCCAAGACTATGCTCTGATACCACTTGAAATTTCCCTTTTTAAAATTTTTACCAAACTGCCCAATTTTCCAAATTTTCACAATTTTTTCTCTTCACTAGTCTCAGTGTCTTGGTCTCCAAATTGGCCCAATTGCTCCCAAATATTTAGAAAATGTGTATGAATGATATAATAAGTTAATTATTATGTTAAGGGATATATTATGTCCCTCCCATCACTTCTGCAAGTTTGTACTAAATTCTGAACAAGATAGATGATTTTATTAGCAATTTTGGGGCTCAAATCCCCCCCGAGTAATTGTCGGAATGGCCTCCCAAATGTACAGAATCCCACTCTAATTATAAAATTGGGGTAGTGTATGTGACATCGACAGGGACTCATATTCTGAAACAATCGAACTCCCATGGTTATTATCACTTCCTTCAATTAGATATATAAAAACTAGTTTTGAACCCTTGGGGAAATGAGATGCAATTTAATCCAATGGTTATGGTATTCGACCCAATGTCCAAAAAATATCAGTTAATGAATATGAAACCTCAAATATGCTTCAGTGATATTCCATTCATGCATGGATAATCGATAGTTTACACAACCATTCAAATCTAGCAATATTATAAGAGTTTGCAACAAAGAAGTGGGAAATGACATTGTTTGTTTGTTACTAATCAATAATACATAAAATATCTTGGAATTTAAAACTGATAAATATATGAACAAATATATAAGAGTATTTACATCATAATACAAAATTCTGGAGCAAGAGGAGCTCCCTCAAAAATATAAATGGCTCACCAAGTGCGCCTCACTCCACCGTGCTGAAATATGGTGAAATAATGTGAGATGGGAGGGGGAATGAGATGAATCCTTAAGTGTGCATGAGATGCTGTAGCTGATCCTGTATATTATAAATCCATTGAATCTCCTTGAAATACCTGAGCGGCCTCTCCAATCACCAATTAGGATGGGAATCTTTCACCCTCAAAATTGGCTCAAGCATGAACTAATCACTAACTAGCTCTCTCTTCACAACAACAAATTTCACAACTGATCAAAATGCTCCTTCTCATGGATACTCCCTATATTTTATAAACATTAATGGTCTCCTCAGATTCCAAATACATCCATAAAACAAAAACCAAGTCGAATTGGTGTGGCTGCTGATGCTATGCCATGTGGCCTCTCTCTTCACCTTCCATCTTCTCCCAAATTGAGTAGGAACCCATTGGGCTTCTCCAAATAACATGAGAGATCTATTGGATGATATATTTCGACCTAATATGTCAAATATGTCAGATGTCAGCCTTCAGATCTGACTTGTGTCATAACTGTCATAGAATCTCTGTCATTGGTGTCACAGATGTCATAAGTGTAAGGAGAATCTAGCCAAATGTCCATGAAGTTCCCCATTTGGCTCTTCCTTGCTCATGTAAGTTAAAATTCATCCAAAATTCTACTTATGAGGTATATGGACAAGTATATTGACCTTATAATCCATCCAAAACATCAGTCTTTCCATAGATTTGAGATTGCAAGAGGTGGATTCCATTTAACTTAGGAATTCTAGCTTTAGTGGGCCCCATAGTCTCCATATGTCTCCATTTTTCCTAGCCATTTCATTCTTCACTTGCATTCATTTAATTGACCTTATTAAATAAATTATTTATTCCTTCTAATGTATAAAGATCATTTATTATCTCCTTGATTAACTTCCCAATGTTTCCACCCAACCTAGGGAACTAGTAGGATTGATGGAATTTTCCCACTATGCAATTATTTTAAAATGGGGACATTACAATCAAGGCCACCTAAAACATTTGCAGATTTAATTGGATGTGGGTATACAAGTGACGAAGTTAGAGACACGTTGAATGCCGACCGTATGCTCAAAGACGACAATGTTGTTAAGACCACCCAGGAGGATTTCCAATTGCCATCATCTAACCGACAGTAAGAGATAGAAGGACACGAAGCTCATGTTCAAATGATAGACTGACTTGGTGATATGGTACAGGGTGCAATTCCAACCCCTTACCTCCATTAGCAACTTCACGATGAAGAACTCCAAATTGTATATAGATCAATGAAATTATCATTGGTTTGATTGAAGGCACACTCTCTAAATGTAGTATTGCATATCAATCTCAACAGATACTTGTCAACTATTTTAATTCTAAATGTGATGGAGATAGATGTAGATTATTTATATCATTGCTAAAATCTAGTTCTATGACTGTTCTTAGGAGAAAATTAAGGATAAATATGATAAATAGTTATGAACCAATTTATCATGTTGTCAGAAGTTTAGTAGATGAATTTAGTACTATTGGAAAGAAATCTCATTCAAATGATCAAAATGCAGCTCATTGTGTGTTGTCACAATCAATCGTGAGCAAAAGCACCAGGGACCTTTGACTTCTTAAGTCTACATCCAAACTTGTAGGATTGGATATCAAAGCACTCTGTAGGTATTGTTCTAGAAGAGAACAACTTGAATCTGGTCAAACAAATGTCTGGTCCTTCATTGGCAGGTTTCCATGCTCTGATATGAAGCTCATTGATGCGATAAAGGGACTTGTGTAGGAGTTTTGGCGTGACAATAGTAGACCTTCATCTAACCAAAAATATGTACTAAAATTGAGAAGGGGTTCAAGGGATCGTGAGCCCCACATTAAACATTTTCTTGACATGACACAAATATAATTATATGAGAGATTTAGGCATGAACATAATGGACTTAACTTGGGCCAAAGATCCTTGGAGAAATGCAAATCATGGTATGTTAAAATAAAAACAACTCGTAACACATGTTGTTGTTGATATCATATTGAGTACGATTATTATTATGACAAATATACATATATTGTGTGTATTACATAACACTCTTATGCAGGAATGCTCAAGTACATTGCCACCAACATCATCTAGAGACTTTATTCATAACATTTTGTGTAGAAGGATAGAAGGCTGCACATTTTATCAAAGGCCTTGCGTAGATGGGACATGCCCAAGGTGTGGTGGAATGAAATTTTTGGACAAATGCATACATGTGACTGATGAGCATGAACTTGGGAGACATGAAATGAACTTGCAGCCATTCAAATATGTCACGTATGATATCGGTGGAGGGAATGAAAGAAAAAAATACAATTGGTCAGTAATGAGTTCCTGAATAGTATTTTTTCTTCATGTATTGCTACTTCATATATGTAAAAACCTATTGATCTGTACATATTTATTATTGATCTACCAGGTAATGGTTTGCAACTTCATGGGGGAATTCTTTGAAAAGACACAACAATATATTGTAAAGCATGTACATGTGGCTTGTTGGAAAGATGAACACTTTATAACGTGCATTGATACATTTCCTATTGGAACTATATTATCAGTGGTCGATTTTGTAGAAAAATACACTCTTCAACCACATAATGAGATTCAGAGTCAATATTATCACTCAGACCAGGTCAACATAATGGACCATATCACCTATAGACATGGGGAAAATAGTACTGAAGAGAAAAAGGTTATATTGAAGGAGTATCACTTTTACATAAGTGATGACAAGTGTTATGACTTGGATTTTGTACAACACAACTTTCAATTGTTCTACAATCACATGGAGGATAACAATATACATATGGAACAACTTGGATTTGGTCTGATGGTTGTGCAGGGAAATTAAAAAATTCGCATGTCTTCCAATGGTTGTGTATTCTCCACAAGAGGCACAAGGTGCCACATATTTGGAACTATTTTGAGACCGGACACGGAAAAGGGGAACATGATGGAGAAGGTGCATGCATCAAGACTACATTATGAAGGCAAGAAATGAAATTCACAACTATTTCGCTCATCTGATATGCAAAGACCATTGTTGCATGATGTTCTTCAGTGATGGGGCAGGGAACAAGAAGGAAAGAAGACAAATCATCTCAAAAATCACATGTACATAGATATTTTTGGGATTTGGTCGATGTAGATCGATCACACCTATATGAGTGCAAGACCATCCAAGGAACTCATGCATTCCATTCAGTTAGAATGTCAGACAATAATATAGTTGAAATGTGGACAAGAAAACTCTCTTGTTTTTTCTATCCATGTAACAGTGGTGAATGGGACAACTGTGAACCCACATATTGGGTTGACAGTTGGGATTGTGTATTACTCCCCATTGGTCGAAAAATAAAGGTAGAATTATCCCAGTTGGAGAAGGTTTAGTCGAGTATTTCACATGGCTATGACCACATTTCAGATCTTGTACAACCAGGTTGAACTATTATGTTGATAACTTTGAAATGTTTGACGACTAGTTGTGTTTAGTTAGTTGAATCCTAGGTCTACACTTTATTTTATGCAGGGCACATGTATGCAGTGGTTTCCTCGAGAGAAAATGAATGGTTCTCTAACTACTGGCTGGCACGTTTCTTGGATGGGAAACATACCCTCATTTTCTCATTAAGCGACTATGATGGAAATGATTTTCCAATTGGGTCGATGGTTAGCAAAGGAGAATATTTGACATAGGTTGCACATGCACAAAATAAAAAAGGTTATATATTTGAATATTATAGAACATGTCACATTGTATACCATTATACAAACTTAGTTATTGGCACAAACCTCCAGCTGCAAACAATGCCAAGCAAGAACTCATCAAAGTCATGATACTTGTTTCCTTACTCTGAGCACGAGAGGCTAAAGGATACCATTTCTATTAGAGGTGATCCCGATGGTCTAGTCGAATGACCACAAGAAGGTAGTCAGGTATTTTGGTTTCATGCTCTCATTGATTATTTACATCTTGATAGATTGACCGCTTGATATATTGATAAATTGAATAGACTTCTAAAACTTGATAAATTACACAAGCTTCATCATGGATTTGTTGTATTATATTCATACTTACATGATTCATGCCATATAGTCCAAGACCATTATCTAGCACTCTATTTGGGATATGTCTATTGCATCTGCCTTGAATCTCGAAGTTGGTCCTATAAGGACATCTCCTTGAATCTTATAATTATCACCTTGAATCCAATAATTTGTTTCTCCAGAGGAGGCATGTAGTTAAGTAGTGGTAATCCTAGCCTAATAACCATGGACAATCCTAGCTTACAAACCCTATAACCAATCTTTTGAAAAACACCGTTGATGTACATGCAAACAAAAGTACATCTATCCTATACCACGCCCCTATACTCTAACTTCCTCTTGTACAAAAAAATACATATTTGTCCTGGACTAACACACAAAAACTCTAACTTTCTCTTGTTTTTACCCAACCCTAATGCTTGTTTCTGATGTCCATGACCACTGTGCATCTTTGGCAACTGCAAATCAATGAACATATTTCTTGATCAGGTAACTGAACTAGTACTGTCCAGCCATAACAAATTTTGAAAATTTAAAATATGACTCAATTGTACATAAAACAAACACTCACTACAACCATCCAGGGTATAGATTCCTCTGGTGTCCTCCTCCTTGCAGAGAATCTCTCTGCAATGCTTCTATGCGAATAAAAAAAATGTCAATTATCTCAACAATTATCAACATGTACATGAATGAGAAAGTACTAATAAATTGTGTAAATAATGAACATCTCACTAAAAACATTTGTTCCTGGGAATGAGACTAGGTTTCTTCAGTAGCAAGAGGAGTCATAGGTTGAACATCAACCTCATTCGCGTGCACTAATGGACCAGGGTGTGGCTACATTCACCAAATGATAAAATAGTTAGACATCGTGCATGTCCATAGACAATACAAATGAACTGTACAATTACAAAAATTCAAGTAGACGTACCTTTGTGTGACTTATCCCTATTGTAGATGCAACTTTGAATGCAACATCAACAACCCCATTAAGGTCTGGCATGGATGAATCTACATCTTGATGCTGTAAACTTGCAAAAATAAAATTAAGAAAAACTAGTTGTGAAGTGAATTCAAAGCTAACAAAAAACTGGCATTGGAACTGTGTACATTACCGTGGAATGAGTAGGTTGATCGTCGTGGACACTACTCTTTTTAAGGAAGAGGTTATTCTAGTGTAGAAAACCCGCTTATCTACATTTGGACTATGGGGGGATCCAAACCAAAGAGGTGGTGTAGGGATTTGCGATGATGTCTGTAGTCATAAAGTGTTACCATAGTTAGACATGGACTTGAATGGATGGAATAATATGTAGTAGAAAACTAACATGTTGTAATATACTTACCCCTGCCTGGGACATATCTCCCCCATGGGAGGGACCGCTTCCAACAATTTCTTTCTCCTCTGCAGATCCATATAACATCTGCAAGTTTAAAAATTATAAAAATATAAGCAATCTATAAAGGAGTGTATAGTAAGAAATTTAAATAATTTGAACAAGATTCAGTCATTAATCATGTACTTACATTCTTGAGGTAATCATAAATTCCACCTAGGAGTAATTCACTGAGATCAATGTCTCCAGCATCTGGTTCAAAATGGGGTTCCTGCAACTTCAAAAATTGTAAATATAAGACAATTTAACAAATTAATCAAGACTAAAACATAAATTAGAAAAATGATATGTATTAACCAAATGACACATGTTGAAATATTACCTCAGTGTTGGTTGTTTGGGCCTCAGATACAAGCACACTGGCTGCACTACCATTCCCCTTAGAGGGATCAATCTCCCGCAAGAGTAAAAATTACATATATTATGAATCTTTTAATATGTGTACAATATGGAAAAATTAAAAATTGAACAACAATAGAGTTTCCACTATGTCCTTACCTGACCACCAGCCATCATAGAGGTACCATGTGTTGGTCCAGTACCATAACATGATTAACCACACATTGTGCACATGTGTGGCTCACTCTGGGAATATGGGATCCCAGTCTATCCCCACCAATAGATGGTCCTATACCACCGAAATCTGGTGGTTTTACCCCACCAGAGGAAGAGGGCCCTGCCTGGTCAATAGCCGTGGTGTATCGGGAAACCATATCAGCTAGAGTAAGAAATTCCTCTTGTGTATGGGTAACCATATCATGTGCAAGAGGGATGTCTGGCCTCGGTAGCTGGGAATGAGGTGGAGTTAGCTGACGATTCGAATTTCTATGCCTAGAATTGGGTCAGTTTTGGGGCATCCCCTTACCAACGCCCTGGAACCACATGTCAAAACAGTTGACATGTTTCCCCATCACAAACTATGCATACAACTTCTAGAGGAAGTACAATGGTACTTCCCTATTTGTTATGATAGGGGAATATCGAAAACCATGTACCATATGTCCATCCAATGCTCTCTAATGGGTGGACAGATGCACCACTCAATCGAAATATGTGGCCTGCTGCTCTCCGAAATGTCATCCGTCCCAGGCACTCTAAATAATGTATATATGTGCTCTTTGGTTATTTTTAGCTTCTTGATCTCATTGTAGCTCAAACCATCGACATATTCTCATCTTTTTTTTTCCTTGTAAGATGCGATACTATACAAAGCATCATTCGATCTAGCGATCGTATCAATTATTGTCAGTAATGATGCCGACAAGGAGCAACTGAGCTCATCTCCACCCCTCCAGGAAGAACAAATATCTCTAAGATGACCAATAACCCTCAATATCTCCGCATTGTGGTCCATAGTAGCGAGTGCAATCATAAATACAAATAAAATATCATTAGAAAAAGAAACAAATGATATAATGACATCTCTAAGCAATGAAAAGTGTAAAACTAATGTACGACAAATAACAACATAATCTAAATCTATTATTTAAATTTTAAAATTGATCTTGAATTTCACAGTAAAGAATAAACATTTAACATTTTTTCATTTTAAATTTATTTCCTAAATTCAAGTATTAATTTCAATTTCCATATGCATGTGTACATAAAATTTCCTATGTGCAAATGTTGATTGGGAAGCTCCTCTAACTTATTTTAAGGCTTGGATTATGAAGTTTCATTGAAATTGTGAGGTGCTGACTAATGCCCTTGCAGGACCAACTCCCAGATTGCAGGTAGAGGCAAGGGCTAGAGCTTAGAATAGGCGGCATAATGTGCTGTTGATGAATAAAATCTGAGTATAGGAAAGGATTTTGTTAGATATGTAATTATTTTTTGTAGAGTGACGTTTTTGGACTCCAAAGTCCATTTGGCATATCTTTGTTTATATGTAATTTGGGCCATGTATGGATTCCACTTGATGTATTTTAGTTGTATGCATTCTTTCTATATACCCATGAGAGACTTTGCATAATTATGTATAGTGTATTTTATGGTTGCAAGGTTTCCACTAGATTCTATCATGTATGATAGTATGTGATTGGCATGTAATCAAACACATCAACCTCCCTATGTATCTTGATGTTCGTAGATCCTATTGTTGAACTCCGTTGTCTTGACCTTAACCAAAAAGTACCCTTCAATCAAGAGGAAATATTTGTTAAGCATGGGAAGCTTCTATACCTTATTTTAAAACTTGGGTTAGGAAGTTACATCAAAACTATAAGGTGTTTATAGATGTTCTTGTATGACCAACTTCGATATTTTAGATAGAGGCAAGGGATTAATTACCATGTTTGTTTATGTATTTTAGGGAAGATATGAATTCTACTTGAATTTGTTTTTAGTTGTATGCAAGCTTGCAATATAATTGACAAACTTTGCATATTTGTTAATTTTGGTTTGGATTCACAAGGATGCTTGCGATTATACATATGCAAATAGTGAAGTTGATTTGTATTAACTGGGGTTTTGGTTTGGATTCAGAAGGATGCTTGCGATTATACATATGCAAATAGTGAAGTTGATTTGTATTTTATGAGTTAATTGGGGTTTTGGTTTACATTGGGCATGTAAATTACTTATGCGAATTTGCAATATACTTGACAAACTTTGCATATTTGTGAATTTTGGTAGGGATTCACTAGGATGCTTGTGAATATGCATATGGAAATAGTGAAATTGATTTTTTTTTTATGAGTTAATTGGGGTTTTGATTTCCATTGGGCATGTGAATTTTGGTATGGATTCACAAGGATTCCTGTGAATATACATATGGAAATAGTCCATTTTTTTTTGTTTTTATGATTAAATTGGGGTTTTGGTTTCCATTGGGTTTATAAATTAAAAAGTTTTTGGTTTAAATTCAAATTAGGGCAAAGAAATTATTGAATATAGGGAAAATAGCATGAGAGGACTTGAAGAAAATACCTCACAAGGAAGAGATTGATCCCAAGGTGGAGTTTGTTTCCCTTTGTTCACCCAAAAGGCATTCGCCGTAGCTCGTTTCAATGTGGCGTTGTGGCGAAAATGACGGGCTCGATTTCTTTTAATCATAAAACAGGTTTTAGTAAATGGGAGCGCTATTTTGTTAGCTAAAATGGGGGTGCAATTTTGTTAACTAAAATGGGGGTGCAATTTTGTTAACTATCCTAATTGGCATGCATGTTGGAAGCCTTGGAACTAGGCTTGGCAGGTTTGAGATTACTTGGGATGATTTCTATTTTATGGATCAAGAGTGATTGACTTCACTCTACCATTGCATCTAACACGCATCTAAAGGTCCATCAACTTTGTGCACTCACCTATGTGTCTTTAAAAAATTAAATGGATGGCCAAATACATGTGTGTAGGAGTTTTCCAAGATACAATCACCACAAGAAATCATAGATTGGGACCACAATGTTTTGAAGTCTTTCCATCAGTAACATACTTAGTTGTATAAGATTAGAGATATGATAATATTCTAGTGAAATAGATTATTTACCAAACTTCAACCGAGTTGTTTTAACAATTACATGTGGGTCTATTGAAAGCGATGCATCAACCCAGTCTTTTGATTTTCAATCATCCCATTCAATTTTCTACATGGTCCACAAAAGCACATAAGCTTTTTCATCCATATTTTGAATACAAGCTTATCTGAGCTTCAAAATGAATGAAATCCATGAGTTCCAGGTACTGTGCCGCAACAATATGTATGTGAATGATCTACATGAACCACCTCCTATAAATTTATTTTCACATGTCCTCT
Organism: Pseudotsuga menziesii; assembly: GCA_001517045.1. Lineage (NCBI taxonomy): Eukaryota > Viridiplantae > Streptophyta > Pinopsida > Pinales > Pinaceae > Pseudotsuga > Pseudotsuga menziesii. The sequence goes on from LPNX010045052.1 coordinate 499,853, forward strand.
TTTTGTTTATTCCTCTCATCTTCTTGTTTCCTCCAAAATTATTATAGAGTACCATTGGACTGTATAATGTGCATCTTGAATAGGGGCATTTTGCCAAAATTTTTATCTCCTCCCTGCATAGTGCATTTTTTATGCATGCACTACCTCATAGTGCTCACCTTTTCCATGTCCACTCTCAATACCGTTCCAAATATGCAACGCAATGCATTTTTCATGCAAAAAATTCAAGAATTGAAATAAATGGCCATTTTTAAATTGGCCCGCACAACCATCTAATCAAATCCATTGTCGATCCATATATATCTCCTTAAGTAATTTTAGAGCATATAAAAACACCATTGTATAGAATGTAGGTTATGGAACCTACCATCACTTATGTAGAAGTTAAATTCCTTCAATATTATCCTCCTATCTTTGTTGCTATTTGACCCATATCTATATGTGGTATGTATCATTCTATCCATTTGATGTGAATGATATATTGAATCTGGATCTCATTTATTGGTTGAAGGGTGTAGTTTTCACCAAAATCCACAACTGATAGTATAGACATAGTGGAAAGGCGTCCTTTCATATTCTAAAATGCTTATCCTACCATTGTTCCACAAGGACTACTAGAACATATTATTGGGGTTTTCCCAAAAAACTCCTTTTTTGAAATCACCTAATCATACCTAGTAGCACAAAATTAGAACATTATTTGAATGCTACCTTTGTGAACTATATGTAAAACTTCTATAAGTAATTAGAATATATATATATATATATATATATATATATATATATATATATATATCCTTTAATACATCATAATTACATCATAATCACTTGGGATGTTATCAAAGATATCATTTTTTTTTCTTACTAACATTTGAAATTCTGCATGTCAACCACCATCTTGGCAAATTCATGGTCCTCACTTTCATGAAAGTGCATGTCCCATATAAAAAAAACTTTTGCATAATAGTTTAGCCAACTAGACCTTGAACACATGATGCTATAGATAAAATATTTGTAAACTATATATATTCCCTTTAATACATCATAATAACTTGGGAAATTACCAATGATATCATTTTGCTTTTTTACTAATCAGTCCATCTTGGCAAATTCATTGTCCTCACTTTCATGAAGGCACATGTTCCATATAAAGAAGCTTTTGAATTATATGTAAATTATATATATCGTTTAAAATCAATCACTTGGATGTTATCAAGGATATCAATATACTCTCTGACTAATCATTTAATTAATAAGTAACATATTTGAAATTCTGCATCAAGGATATCATTTTACTGTCTTACCAATCATTTAATTAATAAGTAACATATTTGATATTTGATATTCTGCATGTCAACCACCATCTTCCATCTTGGTAAATTTATGGTTTCATGAAAACGCATGTCCCATACAAAGAAGTTTTTTGCATAATAGTTTGGCCAACCAGATCTTGAACACATGATGCTATAAATAAAATACCAATCATTTAATTAATAAGTAACATATTCCAAATTCTGCATGTCAACCACCATCTTCCGTCTATCTTCCATCTTGGTAAATTTATGGTTTCATGAAAACCCATATCCCAGACAAAGAATTTTTTTGCATAATAGTTTGGCCAACCAGATCTTGAACACATGATGCTCTAAATAAAATCTCTTGATGATATTTATAGTAGCATTCATGCACATGGTTAGCTCTATGTATTATCTACAATAATATTATTACTGTTTGTGCATGTTCTAACATACGAAAGTTTGTATTTTGCAAAATATCTTTGGCCTAAGTTCAACTCTATGTGTTTATTCTCAAATTTGCCATAATGACATAATTAAACAACCATCTATAAAATTTAGTTAAACATCAAAACATTGCATTTGTATGAAAAATAAATTTTATTACTGTTTGTGCATGTTCTAACATACTTAAGGTTTGTATTTTGCAAAATATCTTTGGCAAAATATCTTTGGCCTAAGTTTATTCTCAAATTTGTCATAATGACATAATTAAACAACGATCTATAAAATTTAGTTGAACATCAAAACATTGCATTTGTATGAAAAATAAATTTTAAACCGTGTAAAATTATGGGTGTAAATTTTGAGCAATGAAAAACTGTGATTTAACCCTGCTGTGATTGAACATGATTTAATTTGCAAAATAAACATTGTGAAAAATCAATATCCTCGAATTTTTAAACAATAGACTGCAAACCTCGAAAAATATGAAATCCAACGTCCCTCACGTTGAAAAGTATGAAATCCAACGTCCGTCCTGTGAGTTCCTGCAGCCCACCCTTACGTGCCTCGGACGGATGAGGGTCAGCATTGACAAAGCACTGTGGTGTAGGCATGTATGAAATCCAACGTCCGTCATGTGAGTTCCAGCAGCCCACCCTTACGTGCCTCGGACGGATGAGGATCGGCATTGACAAAGCACTGTGGTGCTCGCGAATTTATGGCCGGTATTTTGGCATTAGTCATGTTCAGACCAATACCAAGGAAAAAAGTCCCACAACAGTTAAATGATTTACTATATTAATAACAAGACACTCTGATTTTAAAATCTGTACTGCCAATACCAGACAACACATCACGGCGATTATTTTCATAAACAAATGGGAGCCAGAAATGAACGATATTTCGTTTTCATCATTCAAATAATCAACCAGAGCGTCGATGAAACCATAATACTAGCAAATTACGATCCAATGTCTTACTATAAACCTGAACTCTTAATATCGATAAATGCTTCAGAGGAAGATTTTGAACTCTAATATCGATAACTGGAACTCTAATGAGAAATTACAGTACTTTGACATACAAAAATCACCATCAAACTTTCAGCCAACATTGGGATTTCAACGATAGTCTTTCATTTTATTCGGAACACAATTATTACAATGTGCAATACAACAGATAAGCAGCAGCCATATTAACCCAACAAAAGGCTTACAGATGAAATCGCTTCATCAGAAAACACTAAGAATCCAACCAAAACATCAGTTGAAGCTAACTACAAAGGAACAAAGAAAACTGGACACAGATACAATTAGGTCAAGGAAGCTGTCTTAACCGCTGCCTCCTAGGAAAGCCTTAAGGCGTTTGACCTCAGAATCCGAAAGGAACGTAGTCTTTTCGATGACAGCTGATGGAAGATTGCTGGAAAAGAGAGAAAGGGCAACGATTTGTAATCCAGGAATAGGGTCGCTAAAGGAAGCAAATGCAATGGCACCAGATTTCCCCGCATTGATCTGATAATGAAGTAAACCTTGGGGAAACACCATAATATCTCCTTCGTACAGCGTTTTGCTGTAGACAACGTTGGCTGAGGATATGAATCCCGCACTTATTACGCCATAAACCACTAGCAGAATCTCAGAAGCTCCTGAATGAATGTGCAATGGAACAACACCACCGACGGCAAGGTCGATCCTCGCGATGGACACGCCGAGCCCGTTTACGGCAGGAAACTGCGCCGAGAAGGCGGGGGTTACAGCAGCACCGATATTGTTGCTCACGTTCCCGGCTGTGCGCAATCCGGTGAACACAAAACTATCTGAGCTTAAAGATGAAGCCGCCTGGCAAGGATAACCGCTGGGGGTTAGCTCAGACTTCAAGTCTGCTACGCAGAAATCTTGAGCAAGAGTAGGCTCAAGAGCAAAAGTGCAGAGGATCAGTACAATGCCTAGCAGTACAGAGATTGTGGAGGCCGCCATGATTGATGAATCCAATGCTCTAATTGCAAAAGTTATTTTCGCAAGTTGCAGTTTCTGGTGAAGACATACCCCGTCGAAGAAATTTATAGGGTCATAGGAAAAACTGATCAGAAAGCTGCAAGCTGGCCGCCGTGAGTAGGTTTTGCCCGTGGGGTCTATTGAGGGACCAGGCATACTGCGATGAACTGTGAACAGCAGTCTTATACTTTCTCCATAGAAGTTATTGTCCACAGAACTGATATTTTATCTCCGTGGCGTCCATCCATGACAGCAGAAATTCTCGTGATTAACATGTCCATTCTGTCAAGTCTCTTTGGATTTTTGTCGACCAAAACCAAGTTGATTCGAGAGGCAAGAAACTCCCAAAACCAGGAACGTACCGGTCTTGTCGACTTTGGCTTAATTAGTATGCAAGCACGTACAGGACTGTTAGAAACCTTGAAAAGCCACGGCTGTTGTCGTCACATTTCCTTGTAATATTTCTTTCTTGGATACCGTGATGAGTGGGTAGTTTTTTATTTTACTTATCTAGGTTTGGTTTGTTTATGTTTTGGGTTGGATATTTGGTTGGTTTAGGTTGACTGTTTGTTTTCACTTATAGTTACCATCTATTGAAGTGAAGAAGTTTGTCTAATTTTTTATGTGCTTTCCTTGATTCCTTGGTAATAGTAAAAATGGTTACAGAGATTTTCCCACTTACATTAGCTTTCTTTAATTCTTTTATAATAACAAAAAGATGATTTTTCCAATTAGAAAATAAAAGACGGTTTTTGTAACAGCAAAAAGATAGTAAAAAAGTTTGTCAAAAAGATGATTTTTCCAATTAGAAAATAAAAGATGGTTTTTGTAACAGCAAAAAGATAGTAAAAAAGTTTGTCAAGATTTCCCACCTATTTGAGCTTTCTTTAATTCCTTCTTCATAATAGCAAAAAGATAGTAAAAAAGGTTTAGAGAGATTTCCTCTGCCTATGTGAGCTTTTTTCACAAAAAGATGGGTTTTTTCACTTACAAACAAAAAGATGGTTTTTTTTTTGTAACAGTACAGTTTAATTTGGATCCATTATCCACGGAATATACCAAAATAATTCGGATCCATGGAATATACCAAAATCATTCACAAAATTGAGCTCATTTTTAAGACGAATATGAAACTGATTTCGTAAATGAAATTTAAGTTGTTAAATCTTTTCAAGTGAGCTTTTCTATTTATGATACATATAAAAAAAATGGCTAGTTTGGATATTTGTTTTCCATTTTGTTTGAATCTGGTGCAATTTGACAAAATAACGAAAAGAAAGTCCAAATCCCACAACCTGTCTGCCAGAGGAATTTGACTTTTTGTAAGAACAACCTCCTTCGAAGCAGCCAGTCTTTATATATATATGTGTATGTGAGAGGTTAGAACTCACTATTGGGCTTGGTTTATATCTCAAACCAAACAAAAACAGCTCTAAAGGTCCGTGAAAAGGGACATGGCAATCACGAGAAGTATGTTCCCATGCACAGGACGCGGCAGCGAAAAGACTGAACACAGAACGTGCATGGATATCACTTCTGTGGATACAAGTGTTGTGTGGACAGTTTAGTTTGTCTCATTTGACTTTATAATGGTTTCCCACTCGCAACTTCATGATTTTTCGGTACCTATCCAAAATTATCATTAAAGAATCATGTTGTAACACTGAAAACACCAAATGTTAAAGCATAGTCAATCGTTTTTTTCAAATTAAAATAAATTTCCAATAATTAATAAAAAATTAAAGTTTTTTTATCATAACATTGCAACCAAATTCTCAACATGTATGAGCAACTAATCCTTGGAAACTTTACCAACAAAAATAATAAGATTGCTAGGAATGATATCAAGAAGCTCATAGCTGATCCTTAAAATTATCAGTATAAATAATTAGAGTGTTAATTAAATAGTAATTACAAAGTGTTAATTAAAAAAATGATAGAATATAGATGAGTGGTTGTAGTTTGTATCTTAAATTGCTCTATCCTTTAAGAATTTAAGAATCTTTTAATGTTTCATAGAACATGCAAGCCATTATTATAAAAAATAAGTTTTTAATTTAAATGAGAGTAGGTTTAGGTTAAATGTCTCTATAGAATTCTATATATATATATATATATATATATATATATATATATATATATATATATTTTGAATTATTTGAGAAAAGAAAATTCACATCATCCTCCTTATCTTATTTTAAAGTAATGATATAGAAATAACTCTTCAAATTATATGATCATAATGATAACTTTGAATTTATATGGAATTAGTTTGCAAAATAAGAATAAGGTGGCTTCAAGCTAATGATGGACCTTTTATGCAACTCAATACCTAAAACATGTCTCTAAATAACGTGTGCATTTTATTTGGTTATAGAAAGACCCAATATCATTGATGACTATCATCAAATTCATCGATGATAATAGAATGGAGCCTTCCATTCTATTTGGTTTTCATCCTATGCAATGTGTGATAGTAAATATAGTGATTCTCTCCTACATTGTTTCATATTCTTGACTAAATATTTGCATAACCATTGCAAATGGTCTTTGGTGTCCAAACTTCAACTCTTTTATGCCATAGAAAGGCTTATTATCCCTTTTTCCATGTCCAAATGTCCAATTTTCCATGCAAACAGAGTGGATAAGCCCTAATTTTATGTCTAAATATCTCTTTGATCAATTCCTTTGTACCTATTGGCATCTTGAAGACTCGTTTAATTGATTGATTTTCCCCATAATTTTGTGTTTAAATTTCTCTTTGATCATCTAGTTTTTTTGGTTGTATGTCTTTGTTGTTGCATGGAGAGTAGAGAGGTTCTCTATAGCCTAGTATGGGGGAGATGTTGTCACATACATAACATAACATTACAAAAAATAAAAAAAAAGTATTTAAAAAATTAATTCATGTCTAATCATAAAATAAAAAATTAAAACCAAATTAATCTAGTGTTAAAAAATTCACGTAAGCTTATAAAATAAAAAAATTAAAACCAACATAAATCCACCCAAACTTAGGTGTAAATTTTTCTAAAATGCAAAAAGAAGATGAAAAAAATTTACACCTCAAGAAATTGGATCCCTTTAGTACTTGGTATATCCAAGTTTAAAATAAGATGGATCTATGTTGGTTGTAGCCACACCGAAGTTCAAATATCTCCTTGATTGATTGCTGGTATATTGAAGAATCATTTGTTGGTTTTTTCCCCTAATTTTTTGTTCAAATATCTCTTTGATTCATTCCTTGTACCTATGAGTAAATCTTAAGATTCAATTGTTAATTTTTTTGGCTCTAACATAATCATTTTTTTTGTATGTCTTTGTTGTTATAAATACCCCATATTGGGTATTATGGAGTATTTAGGGATACACCCAACCTAAAAATCCCTAAATATAACTATGGATCTTTCCTTTCCATTCTTATTTTAAGACTCCTCCATAACATTTTTCATTGTTTGTATTGAAACACCCATTTTCTCTACTTGTCTAGTTGTCTTGTTTTTTCCCATCTTTCTTACTACCACTCTTATTATTCCGTTGTAAAACTAATTTAACCATCTATTAATATTTTAAGAAAACAAGAATAAATTAGAACTAATTTATCTTATGGCGATTTAAAGACATTTTAACAAATAGTAAGAAAATAAATATAATACAATTAAACTTTTATTAGATAGTAACCACTTAAAACATTTATCTACTCTAATTTGCATAGTTGCAATTGTGCCCTTCTTATGCAAACCATTCCTTTCATATCTAAAGAAAACCAAGTTCATGGGGAAAACACACTTCTAACTAATTTTCCTTTCAACCAAACTTACGATTGGAGATGATGTAGTCGAAGTTTGCACAAAGGACTCAAGATGAAATGCCTAAGCAAAGATTTCACTTGCTCACATCCAATGGTTTTCTAGAACTCCAATAATAAAAAAACAAAATCTATCAAATGGTAGGTCATGTAATGCGCAATAGTACCAACCAACCAAAATAGCACATGTCAAGAAATGACATATGTTTCACCTACACGATGTAAGTCTACCACGTATATTGAATTAGTATGTGGTGAAGCAATGGGTAAGAACAACCTTATCCCAAACCACGATAATATCAAACCCCCTCCTCTATACTCACACAACGGAAACCTAGGGATTTGGACTACAATATTTCCAATGTTAAAACTCTCACACAAAGAATAACATGAAATAATAACACCATTCCTAATATTCCACTCCCCCAAAAAATAACCCCTCATTTTAAATAGGATCTCAAGAAATTTTAGGAAATTTTAGGCCTAATTATTTGGCATGTCATTATTTAGGTCACATCACTAGCCTTTGAGTCTAAAGTCCGTAAAATATACCTACATAAAAAATAAGCACTTTCCATATTTAAACCATAACAATCTTCCACATAGGACAATATAGGGTCACAAAAGAAAGGAAAACTAGGTTCAAGTTTGAGATACCTTACTCATATGTTTGTGTTCCACAACAACTAAATATATATCATTTGGGTTGGTATCAACATTTTCCTAACAACAATGCAAGTTTCAAGAACATATCAACTCATGGTGACTCAATATTTTCATCCTTAAACAAGAAACTCCTAATAACCTCAATGAAGTTTCTCTTGACATTTGACCACTACTAGCGCAAGTCCCAAGTATTTAATACAATTAAAAATATAATCAAATATACCTTTTATTTCCTTCATTATTACCATTTGGAAGATAAAGAAATAATCCCATCATAAAATCAACTCATTTATAGTATCAATGTGCATTTGAAAAGCATAACAACATAACCAATTGTCTGACCATATCAACATCATTAAAGAACATCGATGATTACATAATAACATGACCAACATAAAGTGTCATATCTAATATCAAGCTCCAAATTGACCCCAACACATTAGGTATAATAAAGGAATCAAAACAAGCCATTGCAATTCCTCTTCCATTAGAGAATTAACATCATCAAAGCCATGAATTTGGTACAAAAATTATCCATGTACCATATACCATGTACCATATGTCCATCCAATCCTCTCTGATGGGTGGACAGATGCACCACTCAATCGAAATATGTGGCCTGCTCCTCTCCGAAATTTCATCCCTCCCAGGCACTCTAAATAATGTGTATATGTGCTCTTTGATTATTTTTAGCTTCTTGATCTCATTGTAGCTCAAACCATCGACATATTCTCGTCTTTTTTTTCCCTGTAATATGCGATGCTATACAAGCATCATTTGATCTAGCGATCATATCAACTATTGTCAGCAATGATGCCAACAAGGAGCAGCTAAGCTCATCTCCACCCCTCCAGGAAGAACCAATCTCTCTAAGATGACCAATAACCATCAATATATCTGCATTGTGGTCCATAGTAGCGAGTGCAATAAAAAATACAAATAAAATATCATTAGAAAAATAAGCAAATGATATAATGACATATCTAAGCTCAATGAAAAGTGTAAAACTAATGTACGACAAATAACAACATAATCTAAATCTATTATTTAAATTTTAAAATTGATCTTGAATTTCATAGTAAAGAATAAACATTTAATCATAAATTCTTGAGGTAATCATAAATTCCACCTAGGAGTAATTCACTGAGATCAATGTCTCTAGCATCCGGTTCAAAATGGGGTTCGTGCAACTTCAAAAATTGTAAATATAAGACAATTTAACAAATTAATCAAGACTAAAACATACATTAGAAAAATGATATGCATTAACAAAATGACACATGTTGAAATATTACCTCGGTGTTGGTTGTTTGGGCCTTGGATACAACCACACCGGGTGCACTACCATTCCCCTTAGAGGCATCAATCTCCTGCAAGAGTAAAAATTACATATATTACGAATCTTTTAATATGTGTACAATATGGAAAAATTAAAAATTGAACAACAATAGAGTTTTCACTATGTCCTTACCTGACCACCAGTCATCGTAGAGGTACCATGTGTTGGTCCAGTACCATAACATGATTAACCACACGTTGTGCACACTTGTGGCTCGCTCTAGAAGATTGTCCTCTACCACCGGAATTCGGTGGTTTTACCCCACCAGAGGAAGAGGGCCCTGCTTGGTCAATAGTTGTGGTGTGTTGAGAAACCATCTCAGCTAGAGTAAGAAATTCCTCCTATGTATGGGTAACCATATTATGTGCAAGAGGGATGTCTGGCCTAGGTAGCTAGGAATGAGGTGGAGTTATCTGTCGATTGGAATCTCTATGCCTAGAATTGGGTCAGTTTTGGGGCATCCCCCTACCAACGCCCTGGAACCACAACATGTCAAAATAGTTGACATGTTTCCCCATCACAAACTTTACATACAACTTCTGGAGGAAGTACAACGGTACTTCCCTATTGGTTGTACAGGGGAATATCGAAAACCATGTACCATATGTCCATCCAATGCTCTCTAATCGGTGGACAGATGCACCACTCAATTGAAATATGTGGCTTGCTACTCTCCGAAATGTCATTCATCCCAGGCACTCTAAATAATGTATATAGGTGCTCTTTGGTTATTTTTAGCTTCTTGATCTCATTGTAGCTCAAACCATCGACATAGTCTCGTCTTTTTTTCCCCTGTAAGATGCGATGCTATACAAAGCATCATTCAATCTAGCAATCGTATCAACTATTGTCAGCAATGATGCTGACAAGGAGCAGCTGAGCTCATCTCCACCCCTCTAGGAAGAACCATTCTCTCTAAGATGACCAATAACCCTCAATATCTCCGCATTGTGGTCCATAGTAGCGAGTGCAATCATAAACACAAATAAAATATCATTAGAAAAATAAAAAAATGATATAATGACATCTCTAAGCTCAATGAAAAGTGTGAAACTAATGTACGACAAATAACAACATAATCTAAATCTATTATTTAAATTTTAAAATTGATCTTGAATTTCACAATAAAGAATAAACATTTAACATTTTTTCATTTTAAATTTATATCCTAAATTCGAGTATTAATTTCAATTTCCATATGCATGTGTACATAAAATTTCCTATGTGCATATGTTGATTGGGAAGCTCCTCTAGGTTATTTTAAGGCTTGGATTATGAAGTTTCATCGAAATTGTGAGGTGCTGACTAATGCCCTTGCAGGACCAACTCCCAGATTGCGGGTAGAGGTAAGGGATAGAGCTTAGAAGAGGCGACATAATGCGCTATTGATGAATAAAATCCGAGTATAGGCAAGGATTTTGTTAGATATGTAATTATTTTTTGTACCGTGATGTTTTTTGGACTCCAAAGTCCATTTAGAAGATCTTTGTTTATATGTAATTTGGGCCATGTATGGATTCCACTTGATTTATTTTAGTTGTATGCACTCTTTCTATATACCCATGAGAGACTTTGCATAATTATGTATAGTGGATTTTATGGTTGCAAGGTTTCCACTGGATTCTATCATGTATGATAGTATGTGATTGGCATGTAATCAAACACATCAACCTCCCTATGTATCTTGATGTTCGTAGATCCTATTGTTGAACTCCGTTGTCTTGACCTTAACCATAAAGTACCATTCAATCAAGAGGAAATATTTGTTAAGCGCGGGAAGCTTCTATACCTTATTTTAACACTTGGATTAGGAAGTTTCATCAAAACTATAAGGTGTTTATAGATGTTCTTGGATGACCAACTTTGATATTTCGGATAGAGGCAAGGGATTAATTACCATGTTTGTTTATGTATTTTAGGGAAGATATGAATTCTACTTGAATTTGTTTTTAGTTGTATGCAAGCTTGCAATATAATTGACAAACTTTGCATATTTGTTAATTTTGGTTTGGATTCACAAGGATGCTTGCGATTATACATATGCAAATAGTGAAGTTGATTTGTTTTTTATGAGTTAATTGGGGTTTTGGTTTACATTGGGCATGTAAATTACTTATGCAAACTTGCAATATACTTGACAAACTTTGCATATTTTGAATTTTGGTATGGATTCACAAGGATGCTTGTGAATATGCATATGGAAATAGTGAAATTGATTTGTTTTTTTATGAGTTAATTGGGGTTTTGATTTCCATTGGGCATGTGAATTTTGGTATGGATTCACAAGGATTCCTGTGAATATACATATGGAAATAGTCAAAATGTTTTGGTTTTTATGATTAAATTGGGGTTTTGGTTTCCATTGGGCATATAAATTAAAAAGTTTTTGGTTTAAATTCAAATTAGGGCAAAGCAATTATTGAATATAGGGAAAATAGCATGAGAGGATTTGAAGAAAATACCTCACAAGGAAGAGATTGATCCCAAGGTGGATTTTGTTTCCCTTTGATCACCCAAAAGGCCTTCACCCTAGCTCGTTATGCTCTGTCCAAGCTTGTTTCATCGCAGCGTTGTGGCGAAAATGATGGGCTCGATCTGTTTTAATCATAAAATAGGTTTTAGTAAATGGGAGCGCTATTTTGTTAGCTAAAATGGGGGTGCAATTTTGTTAACTAAAACAGGGGCGCGATTTTGTTAACTATCATAATTGGCATGCATGTTCAAAGCCTTGGGACTAGGCTTGGCAAGGTCAAGATTGCTTGGGATGATTTCTATTTTATGGATCAAGAGTGATTGACTTCACTCTACCATTGCATTTAAAAGGTCCCTCAACTTTGTGCACTCACCCATGTGTCTTTAAAAAATTAAATGCATGGTCGAATACATGTGTGTAGGAGTTTTCTAAGATACAATCACCACAAGAAATCATAGATTGGGACCACAATGTTTTGAAGTCTTTCCATTAGTAACATACTTAGTTGTATAAGATTAGAGATATGATAATATTCTAGTGAAATAGACAATTTACCAAACTTCAACTGAGTTGTTTTAACAATTACATGTGAGTCTATTGAAAGCGATGCATCAACCCAGTCTTTTGATTTTCAATCATCCCATTCAGTTTTCTACATGATCCACAAAAGCACATAAGCTTTTCCATCCATATGTTGAATACAAGGTTGTCTAAGCTTCAAAATGAATGAAATCCATGAGTTCCAGGTACTGTGCTGCAACAATATGCATGTGAATGATCTACATGAACCACCTCCTATAAATTTATTTGCACATGTCCTCTCTTTGTTTATTCCTCTCATCTTCTTGTTTCCTCCAAAATTGTTATAGAGTACCATTGGACTATATAATGCACATCTTGAATAAAGGCATTTTTCCATAAATTTTATCTCCTCCCTGCATAGTGCATTTTTTATGCATGCACTACCTCATAGTGCTCACCTTTCCCATTCCCACTCTCAAGACCGTTCCAAATATGCAACGCATTGCATTTTTCATGCAAAAAAATCAACAATTGAAATAAATGGGCATTTTTAAATTGGCCCGCACAACCATCTAATCAAATCCAATGTTGATCCATATATATCTCCTTCAAGTAATTTTAGAGCATATAAAAACACCATTGTATAGAATGTAGGTCATGGGACCTACCATCACTTATGTAGAAGTTAAATTCCTTCAATATTATCCTCGTATCTTTGCTGCTATTTGACCCATATCTATATGTGGTATGCCATCATTCTATCCATTTGATGTGAATGATATATTGAATTTGGATCTCATTTACTGGTTGAAGGGTGTAGTTTTCACCAAAATCCACAACTGATAGTATAGTACATAGTGGAAAGGCGTCCTTTCATATTCTAAAATGATTATCCTACCATTGTTCCACAAGGACTACTAGAACATATTATTGGGGTTTTCCCAAAAAACTCCTTTTTTGAAGTCACATAATCATACCTAGTAGCACAAAATTAGAACATTATTTGAATGCTACCTTTGTGGACTATATGTAAAACTTCTATAAGTAATTAGAATATATATATATCCTTTAATACATCATAATCACTTGGGATGTTATCAAAGATATCATTTTTTTTTCTTACTAACATTTGAAATTCTGCATGTCAACCACCATCTTGGCAAATTCATGGTCCTCACTTTCATGAAGGTGCATGTCCCATATAATTTTTATTTTTTTTGCATAATAGTTTAGCCAACTAGACCTTGAACACATGATGCTATAGATAAAATCTTTGTAAACTATATATATATTCCCTTTAATACATCATAATAAAGTGGGAAATTACCAATGATATCATTTTACTTTTTTACTAATCATTTAGTTAATAAGTAACATATTTGAAATTTTGCTTGTAAACCACCATCTTGACAGATTCATTGTCCTCACTTTCATGAAGGCACATGTTCCATATAAAGAAGCTTTTGAATTATATGTAAATTATATATATATATAATTTAAAATCAATCACTTGGATGTTATAAGGATATCAATATACTCTCTGACTAATCATTTAATTAATTAGTAACATATTTGAAATTCTGCATCAAGGATATCATTTTACTGTCTTACCAATCATTTAATTAATAAGTAACGTATTTGAAATTCTGCATGTCAACCACCATCTTCCATCTTGGTAAATTTATGGTTTCATAAAAACGCATGTCCCATACAAAGAAGTTTTTTGGCCAACCAGATCTTGAACACATGATGCCATAAATAAAATACCAATCATTTAATTAATAAGTAACATATTTGAAATTGTGCATGTCAACCGCCATCTTCCATTTTGGTAAATTTATGGTTTCATGAAAACGCATATCCCATACAAAGGATTTTTTTTTTTGGCCAACCAGATCTTGAACCCATGATGCTCTAAATAAAATCTCTATGTATTATCTACAATAATATTATTACTGTTTGTGCATGTTCTAACATACCAAGGTTTGTATTTTGCAAAATATTTTTGGCCTAAGTTCAACTCTATGGGTTTATTCTCAAATTTCTCAAATTTGTCATAATGACATAATTAAACAACCATCTATAAAATTTAGTTAAACATCAAAACATTGCATTTGTATGAAAAATAAATTTTAAACCGTGTAAATTTATGGGTGTAAATTTTGACCAATGAAAAACTGTGATTTAGCCCTGCTGTGATTGAACATGATTTAATTTGCAAAATAAACATTGTGAAAAATCAATATCCTCGAATTTTTAAAACGCTAGATTGCAAACCTCGGAAAATATGAAATCCAACGTCCCTCACCTTGAAAAGTATGAAATCCAACGTCCGTCATGTGAGTTCCAGCAGCCCACCCTTACGTGCCTCGGACGGATGAGGGTCAGCATTGACAAAGCACTGTGGTGTAGGCATGTATGAAATCCAACGTCCGTCATGTGAGTTCCAGCAGCCCACCCTTACGTGCCTCGGACGGATGAGGATCGGCATTGACAAAGCACTGTGGTGCTCGCGAATTTATGGCCGGTATTTTGGCATTAGTCATGTTCAGACCAATACCAAGGAAAAAAGTCCCACAACAGTTAAATGATTTACTATATTAATAACAAGACACTCTGATTTTAAAATCTGTACTGCCAATACCAGAAAACACATCACGGCGATTATTTTCATAAACAAATGGGAGCCAGAAATGAACGATATTTCGTTTTCATCATTCAAATAATCAACCAGAGCGTCGATGAAACCATAATACTAGCAAATTACGATCCAATGTCTTACTATAAACCTGAGCTCTTAATATCGATAACTGCTTCAGAGAAAGATTTTGAACTCTAATATCGATAACTGGAACTCTAATGAGAAATTACAGTACTTTGACATACAAAAATCACCATCAAACTTTCAGCCAACATTGGGATTTCAACGATAGTCTTTGATTTTATTCGGAACATAATTATTACAATGTGCAATACAACAGATAAGCAGAAGCCATATTAACCCAACAAAAGGCTTACAGATGAAATCGCTTCATCAGAAAACACTAAGAATCCAACCCAAACATCAGTTGAAGCTAACTACAAAGGAACAAAGAAAACTGGACACAGATACAATTAGGTCAAGGAAGCTATCTTAACCGCTGCCTCCTAGGAAAGCCTTAAGGCGTTTGACCTCAGAATCCGAAAGGAACGTAGTCTTTTCGATGACATAAGAAGGAAGATTGCTGGAAAAGAGAGAAAGGGCAACGATTTGTAATCCAGGAATAGGGTCGCTAAAGGAAGCAAATGCAATGGCACCAGATTTCCCCGCATTGATCTGATAATGAAGTAAACCTTGGGGAAACACCATAATATCTCCTTCGTACAGCGTTTTTCTGTAGACAACGTTGGCTGAGGATATGAATCCCGCACTTATCACGCCATCAACCACTAGCAGAATCTCAGAAGCTCCTGAATGAATGTGCAATGGAACAACACCGCCGACGGCAAGGTCGATCCTCGCGATGGACACGCCGAGCCCGTTTACGGCAGGAAACTGCGCCGAGAAGGCGGGGGTTACAGCAGCACCGATGTTGTTGCTCACGTTCCCGGCTGTGCGCAATCCGGTGAACACAAAACTATCCGAGGTTAAAGACGAAGCTGCCTGGCAAGGATAACCGCTGGGGGTTAGCTCAGACTTCAAGTCTGCTACGCAGAAATCTTGAGCAAGCGTAGGCTCAAGAGCAAAAGTGCAGAGGATCAGTACAATGCCTAGCAGTACAGAGATTGTGGAGGCCGCCATGATTGATGAATCCAATGCTCTAATTGCAAAAGCTATTTTTGCAGAAGACATACCCCGTCGAAGAAATTTATAGGGTCGGAGAAAAAAGTTAAAAACTGATCAGAAAGCTGCAAGCTGGCCGCCGTGAGTAGGTTTTGCCCGTGGGGTCTATTGAGGGACCAGGCATACTGCGATGAACTGTGAACAGCAGTCCTATACTTTCTCCATAGAAGTTATTGTCCACAGAACTGATATTTTATCTCTGTGGCGTCCATCCATGTCATCAGAAATTCTCGTGATTAACATGTCCATTCTGTCAATTCTCTTTGGATTTTTGTCGACCAAAACCAAGTTGATTCGAGAGGCAAGAAACTCCCAAAACCAGGAACGTACCGGTCTTGTCGACTTTGGCTTAATTATTAGTATGCAAGCACGTACAGGACTGTTAGAAACCTTGAAAAGCCACGGCTGTTGTCGTCACATTTCCTTGTAATATTTCTTTCGTGACAGTGGGTAGTTTTTTATTTTATTTATCTAGGTTTAGGTTTAATTTGGTTGAGATATGTTTTGGTTTGGATGTTTGGTTGGTTTAGGTTGCCTGTTTGTTTTTACTTACAGTTACCAGAAGTTTGTCTAATTTTTTATGTCCTTTTTTTTTATGTCCTTTCCTTGATTCCTTGATAATAGTAAAAAAGTTTAGAGAAATTTTCCCATTTACATTAGCTTTCTTTAATTCTTTTATAATAACAAAAAGATGGTTTTTCCAATTAGAAAATAAAACAAAAAGATGGTTTTTCCAATTAGAAAATAAAAGATGGTTTGTGTAACAGCAAAAAGATAGTAAAAAAGTTTGTCAAGATTTCCCTACCTATTTGAGTTTGTTTAATTCCTTCTTCATAATAGCAAAAAGATAGTAAAAAAGGTTTAGAGAGATTTCCTCTGCCTATGTGAGCTTTTTTTACAAAAAGATGGTTTTTTCACTTAGAAACTAAAAGATGTTTTTTTTTGTAATAGTACAGTTTAATTTGGATCCATTATCCACGGAATATGCCAAAATAATTCGGATCCATGGAATATACCAAAATCATTCACAAAATTGAGCTCATTTCTAATTTTTAAGACGAATATGAAACTGAATTGGTAAATGAAATTTAAGTTGTTAAATCTTTTCAGGTGAGCTTTTCTATTTATGATACATATAAAAAAAATGGCTAGTTTGGATATTTGTTTTCCATTTTGTTTGAATCTGGTGCAATTTGACAAAATAACCAAAAGAAAGTCCAAATCCCACAACCTGTCTGCCAGAGGAATTTGACTTTTTGTAAGAACAACCTCCTTCGAAGCAGCCAGTCTTTATATATATGTGTATGTGTGAGGTTAGAATACACTATTGGGCTTGTTTTATATTTGAAGCCAAAAGACTGAACACAGAACGTGCATGGATATCACTTCTGTGGATGCTAGTGTTGTGTGGACAGTTTAGTTTGTCTTCTTTGACTTTATAATGGTTTCCCACTTGCAACTTCATGATTTTTGGGTACCTATCCAAAATTATCATTAAAGAATCATGTTGTAACAATGAAAACACCAAATGTTAAAGCATAGTCAATCGTTTTCTTTTTTCAAATTAAAATAAATTTCCAATAATTAATAAAATGATTAAAGTTTTTTTTATCATAACATTGCAACCAAATTCTCAACATGTATGAGCAACTAATCCTCGGAAACTTTACCAACAAAAATAATAAGCTTGCTAGGAATGATATCAAGAAGCTCATAGCTGATCCTTAAAATAATCAGTATAAATAATTAGAGTGTTAATTAAAAAGTAATTACAAAGTGTTAATTAAGAAAATGATAGAATATAGATGAGTGATTGTAGTTTGTATCTTAAAATGCTCTATCCTTTAAGAATTTATGAATCTTTAATGTTTCATAGAACATGCAAGCCATTATTATAAAGAAATAAGTTTTTAATTTAAATGAGAGTAGGTTTAGGTTAAATGTCGCTCTCTATATATATGTGGAATTATTTGAGAAAAGAAAATTCACATCATCCTTCTTATCTTATTTTAAAGTAATGATATAGAAATAACTCTTCAAATTATATGATCATAATGACTCGTCACGTTTTAACTTCGAATTTATATGGAATTAGTTTGCAAAATAAGAATAAGGTGGCTTCAAGCTAATGATGGACCTTTTATGCAACTCAATACCTAAAACATGTCTCTAAATAACATGTGCATTTTATTTGGTTATAGAAAGACCCAATATCATTGATGACTATCATCAAATTCATCGATGATAATAGAATGGACCCTTCCATTCTATTTGGTTTTCATCCTATGCAATGTGTGATAGTAAATATAGTGATTCCCTGCTACATTGTTTCATATTCTTGACTAAATATTTGCATAACCATTGCAAATGGTCTCTAGTGTCCAAACTTCAACTCTTTTATGCCATAGAAAGGCTTATTATCCCTTTCTCCATGTCGAAATGTCCAATTTTCCATGCAAACACAGTGGATAAGCCCCAATTTTATGTCTAAATATCTCTTTGATCCATTCCTTTGTACCTATTGGCATCTTGAAGACTCGTTTAATTGATTTTCCCCATAATTTTGTGTTTAAATTTCTCTTTGATCATCTAGTTTTTTTGGTTGTATGCCTTTGTTGTTGCATCGAGAGTAGAGAGGTTCTCTATAGCCTACTATGGGGGAGATGTTGTCACATACATAACATAACATTACAAAAAACCAAATTAATCTAGTGTTAAAAAATTCACGCCAGCTTATAAAAAAAAGTTAAAACCAACATAAATCCACCCAAACTTAGGTGTAAATTTTTCTAAAATGCAAAAAGAAGATGAAAAAAATTTACACCTCAAGAAATTGGATCCCTTTAGTACTTGGTATATCCAAGTTTAAAATAAGATGGATCTATGTTGGTTGTAGCCACACCGAAGTTCAAATATCTCCTTGATTGATTGCTGGTATATTGAAGAATCATTTCTTGGTCTTTTTCCCCTAATTTTGTGTTCAAATATCTCTTTGATTCATTCCTTGTACCTATGAGTATATCTTAAGATTCATTTGTTGATTTTTTTGGCTCTAACATAATCAATTTTTTTGTATGTCTTTGCTGTTATAAATACCCCATATTGGGTATTATGGAGTATTTAGGGATACACCCAACCTAAAAATCCCTAAATATAACTATGGATCTTTCCTTTCCATTCTTATTTTAGGACTCCTCCATAACATTTTTCATTGTTTGTATTGAAACACCCATTTTCTCTAGTTTTCTAGTTGTCTTGTGTTTTCCCATCTTTCTTACTACCACTCTTATTATTCCGTTGTAAAACTAATTTAACCATTTATTAGTATTTTAAGAAAACAAGAATAAATTAGAACTAATTTATCTTATGGCGATTTAAAGACATTTGAACAAATAGTAAGAAAATAAATATAAGACAATTGAACTTTTATTAGATAGTAACCGCTTAAAACATTTATCTCCTCTAACTTGCATAGTTGCAATTGTCTCCTTCTTATGCAAACCATTCCTTTCATATCTAAAGAAAACCAAGTTCATGGGGAAAACACACTTCTAACTGATTTTCCTTTCAACCAAACTTACAATTGGAGATGATGTAGTTGAAGTTTGCACAAAGGACTCAAGATGAAATGCCTAAGCAAAGGTTTCACTCGCTCACATCCAATGGTTTTCTATAAATCCAATAATAAAAAAACAAAATCTATCAAATGGTAGGTCATGTAATGGGTAATAGTACGAGTACATGTCAAGAAATGGCATATGTTTCACCTACACGATGTAAATATACCACCTATATTGAATTAGTATGTGGTGAAGCAATGGGTAAGAACAACCTTATCCCAAACCACGATAATATCAAACTCCCTCCTTTATACTCACACAATGGAAACCTAGGGATTTGGACTACAATATTTCCAATGTTAAAATGACATGAAATAATAACACCATTCCTAATATTCCACTCCCTGAAAAAACAACCCCTCATTTTAAATAGGATCTCAAGAAATTTTAGGCCTAATTATTTGGCATGTCATTATTTAGGTCACATCACTAGCCTTTGAGACTAAAGTCCGTAAAATATACCTACATAAAAAATAAGCACTTTCCATATTTAAACCATAACAATCTTCCACATAGGACAATATAGGGTCACAAAGGAAAGGAAAACTAGGTTCAAGTTTGAGATACCTTACTCATATGTTTGTGTTCCACAACAATTAAATATATATCATTTGGGTTGGTATCAACATTTTCCTAACATCAATGCAAGTTTTAAGAACATATCGACTCGTGGTGACTCAATATATTCATAATCCTTAAACAAAAAACTCCTAATGACCTCAATAAAGTTTCTCTTGACATCTGACCACTACTAGCGCAAGTCCCAAGTATTTAATATAATTAAAAATGTAATCAAATATACCTTATATTTACTTCATTATTACCATTTGGAAGATAAAGAAATAATCCCATCATCAAATCAACTCATTTATAGTATCAATGTGCATTTGAAAAGCATAACAACATAACCAATTGTGTGACCATCTCAACATCATTAAAGAACATCGATGATTACATAATAAGATGACCAACATAAAGTGTCATATATAATATCAAGCTCCAAATTGATCCCAACACATTAGGTATAATAAAGGAATCAAAACAAGCCGTTGCAATTCCTCCCCCCTTAGAGAATTAACATCATCAAAGCCATGAATTTGGTCAAGAACAAAAATTATCCACGCTCAAATACTGATTAGGTGGATATGGAATCAAGAATCTGCACTACTCGTAGGATTTAGTGCTTCCTTCCATAACAACGAGCGAAGAGAGGCTTCTTCCTTAGGTCAGCTACCTCATGCCCATCCGGAAGGGAATACATTTGAAAGCAGGAAGAACGATCGGTTCGGTTCACTTCGTTCGCTTCGCTCAGCCTCATGAGCTGGTAACAAGGGCTCATTGTTGGGGCCCACCCCCAAACCCCCGCCGAAGCACAAAGACATTCAGGCAGATGTAGCCTGTTCTAATTGCTAAGCTAAATAACTTGAAGGAGCCTCCGGCGGGTTGCGAATAAGTTTGGTGCTGTAGGTCATGACTGGAGCCTCCAGCGGGTGGCGAAAAAGTTCCAGAGAGTCCTCTTACTTAGGTAAGTTGCCTCCTGCCCAAATTCGATCTCACCCTAAAACAAATGTGAATTCTATTGTTCATTCTATTAAGGCAAATCGATGATTTGAAGATCCAATGTGCCCCTCTATGTTCCTCTCAATCCTCAAGCAATTTTACCAATAAGAACAATTGATACTAACAATGAAAAAATCATACACATGCACCAAAAATGAAATACCCAATAATACACTATTAATAGACTAACATCATGTTGTATATACAAAAAATTAGTTCCTCCACTGTGTATCTCGTTAACTATAACTTCACCAAGGATCTCGTTACTCAATAGCCTAATATCTCAAGATTAGTACATTTTCCAAGGATCTAGTTCAAGGAAAATTTTAGGGGAAAAATTTATCCCATGGGCTATTTTTCCATGTATTTAAAAAAAAGATTCACCAATTTACATTTTTTGAAGCCCTGTTATACCCAATTTTGATGGGGTAAATTTTTTTCACTCTAAAAATCGCCAGATTAGTACATAAACTATATAAAAGATTTGGAAATTGAAATAATTTTAGAAAAATATCACCAATTATTGTATAGTTGTCATTTTAAGAATTGGTAAGATTCATCAAGGTTTATACACTTTTAAATAAGTGCGGATCCTTAACATTTTCCGTGATCTAGTTCGATAATCCTCTATTGGGTATACAATCCTCAATAGGTTATTACTCAAAATTAGTACTCCCATTGAGGGTCTCATTATCTAAACCTCCTTTGAGGATCTGTTACTAATATTTTCAAGGCAAGTTTTCTCTTTTGAAATATCAAGCATATGTGCTTACACCAAAAAGGACCTACAATATACAATTCCACCAACTCAAAATACCAAGACCTTCATCATGACTAATTTGGTACTATTTCTTATAGTCAACATTTACTTATTTTTTTTATCCAAGACACGAGCACCACCTCAAACATTCTCATTCAATTAATCCATTACGTTATGCCCCCTTAGCATTGGGGCATCATTAATCCTAGTGTATTAGTAAAAGCTTAACATCAACCCCACCAACTAGGTGACACCCTTTTAAGAGTCATCCCATCACCCCACTTGAATGTTCTATAATTATTCCACTAATCAAGCTAAATTTCATCCAAGACATTTGAGCATGCACAAGTGTTATCAAAACTCAAGTACCATCACATTTGGACATTTTTCCTAGATAATCCTACATTATTTATTGACGTCTACAACCCAAAGCATTCATTTATATGTCTAGGAAGGGAATCACCATGCCTTGGAAAGATTACATACCATCTAGTCTTTAATCCTTAATACTAAAGGGTTTTAAGTAAAATCACCAAGTATTACTTATCCGCCATTAAACAATGTTCTTTCATTGCTTTGATTACGGTCATATCATGATATTAGAGAAACGTTTTGAAAAACATCTTCCTCCTGCTCCTTCAAGTTATGTTAGGAAATTCATGCTCTCATTTATTGTGCAAAATTAGTAATCAAATCAATGAAAATAACAATGTTGAAACTAGTTATATTCCATGCATATTTTTCAGTTTTGATATTCTTTTTAGCTAGTATTTTAGATATATGGTTAGTGATGCCTTGAATGTAAGGTAGGGAGTTAAGATTTTGGAGAGGGTTGTTAATGGGGGAGATTTTTGGGGCTTAGGATGGAGGAAGAGTGAAAGGATTTATTGATATGGGTTAGTCTGGTGTAGCCATTAGCTAGGAAGGTTTTCGTTAGGTGGGTTCTTTTAAATTGAAAATGGCGGGTATCAAATATCCATATAGCTCTTGAGATGATAGTTTTGGTCAAGCTAGAATAAGAAAAATATGAGCACACGAAAATTTTTAGGATACTTATGTTGTGCTTTCTGTTTGAAATATTTGACCCACTTACACACAATATTTTTTTATGAAATTTTGAACTATGTATAGGAAAATGTACTCTACATCCTAGAAGAATTCCATAGTTTGATTTCAATTATTGTCTATGTGTGAGGAAAAACATCGAACCCTCATTTTTGAAAATTTCTACATGTAGTCTCTAAACATAAAATAACTTATGTGAGGTACTTAAAATTCCATAAATTTCAATGAATTGTTTTGATCAAGTATATAATTGTGTCCTCTACAACATATACAAATTTTAGACCCTAACTCCAAATAACGAGAGAATTCCAACGAAAACACTAGTCACTTGTTTGTGCAAAAATATTGTTTGGAGCACATTGCATACGGGGTTTGGGCATATGGGTAGTCAAATTTTGATACGGTTTGGGCATATGGGTAGTCAAATTTTGATAAAATTTTTTGGGAACAAATAAATAGGTTTCTTTGACATATTTTAGAAAATTGCATACCTTTATTCCTAAAATTGAGCAGACGAGGATCAAAATACTAAGTAACTATGTGCCCATAAATTTCATTGCCATGCTAGTTTTGGCTTGTGTGTGGGGTCTAAACTCTATATAATCTTCTGAAATTTGTATTGCCATGTATGCTGAAACCCGATACATATGTAACATGTTGTATTTTTTATTATAATTGTGGCACTAGGGGATGAAACAATGGGATCAAGAGACATTATTATTATTAATTAATAAAAACAATCAGCACATCGAAAACCACAAAAGAGTATGGGATACCTTGATCCATAGTGTGAGGGGGAATGAGGACATTCCTATCACTCTGAGAACTTGTTGGACTAAGTTTATTTATCCTAGTCCATAATTATGCTTTGGTGATTTTATTAGTTGATGGTCGCCCAAACATTGTACAATGTACCCACTTTTTGATTATTTTGGCCTTTGGAGTTATTTTGACACCTTATGCTTGGAATGATGGGTTCCACTTGAGAAATATTACCTTTGGTGGTTTTGTAACTCCTTTTTGGGAGGTTACACTTGGTTTTTGTTACACCTAAAAACTAGCACCTTGCTCAATCCCCTAAAGTTCCCTGGACAAATCCTCTTTTGGAGGAGTTTTTTGCTCAATTCTAGGAGGCTTGATGCACTCTATCTTTTGACATAGAGCGTCATACCTTCCTAAATCCTCTTTCTTAATGACAAAGTGTGATGATGACACTTTTTTATTGAGGACAAGGAGCGCCAACACCTCCTGCTAGTACACAAGGAGTGTCATCCCTGTTGAAATGGAAAAAAGAGAAGATTTCAAGGACCTTCTAGATGAAAGACCTTATCGAGGCTTATCCCAATTTCCTAGAGCAGGTGGCATTCATAGCCCTAGCCTCTAGGGGTGATCTGTCAACTTCCTCCCAAATAATATCAACCCATTTGGTTCCTCTTTGGCTTGTATATACAAGCTTACCCTCATGGATGTGAGAGGGAGGAGGATCAATAGAGTATCTTTATGCTGTTGGAATAATTACTGGTATAGGAGGAAATGAGCATGGCTTCAGAGTGAGAGGCTTGTAGAGTTTATAGAGTGTGTGCGAAGGGGATTGAAAGAATTTGTGAGAACAAAGCTTTCAGCATCAAGGCTTTGGTTGTTGTTTTCTTCTTTTTTCTTGTTAATACAAATATGTTCCCCTTTCCCATGANTGATTGAAAGAATTTGTGAGAACAAAGCTTTCAGCATCAAGGCTTTGGTTGTTGTTTTCTTCTTTTTTCTTGTTAATACAAATATGTTCCCCTTTCCCATGAATGATTTGTGTTCATATGAGTTGTTCATTACTTTTCTCCTTGATCATTAGTATATATTGTTGAATTATCTTGTTGCTTTCAATTTTGTATCTTTTTCTTTACATTCTTTTGTAGGTACAACTGATCGTAAGATAATTCACAATGAAATGATCATCTTCACAGTGAGGTAAGAAAGCTTGACATTTAAGTAGTTTAACAATCTAGGGAGAGGATGCATTGTTGTGAGTATTTTGTTCCAGATTTGACCCATGTAGACTAGGGAAACAATCTTTTTCACATTGATTGAGAATTTTCAATAATAGTTTTGTAACCTCCACTTGCACGAAGGTGCCCTCACTAGATATTTTTAGCCAATGCATGTAAAAAGTGTAACTCCTCCTTCATTATGACTCGATTTTCTATTCTGGGAAGGTATTTTGGCTTGTGTAAATCCTCCTTTCACTAATTCAAGTTCCTCTTCATGAATGAAGTGTCCCCATAAGAGTTGGAGTTGGATTGGGTGGTTTGGAGTCACCCTCTTTGAAAATCGAGTTACTTGGGTAAAATTCGAATGGATTTGTTGGCCTACTTTTCCACACTCTTGCGAACCAGGTTCAACAGATCCACAAAACCAACAAAACACCCAAAGACATCGCCCCGATAGAGAAAGATTAGCCGACAACACCTGGGAGGAAATCACAGTCTCAACCGATATATCTTAATGTGTAACTTCCAGAACCATGTTTTCGCAGTCGGTGAGGGATTACAGTCCCTTGGCATGTGGCCAAGGAGCTTGACAGAGTTCAAAGGATGGAGTCTTTTATTAATCAACAGTGGTGCAACAGTGCGACACAACCAGAGTGCGACACAAATTTGTCCTTAACACTTAAAACCTGGTGCAACGGTGCGAGGAAGATGATTCCTTAATAGTAAATGACAATGTGACGATTGTATTATGACTTAACAATATTTTAACATGAAATAATACACAGTGCTCGATAATTCTTTACTCATTCATTCATCACTTTTATGAGTATTGCAAAATTTATTCAAGCAATAACAATAAACAATGTGAGATAATCAAACATTTAACATTAATCGTTAAACATTCAATATTCAACATTTTAAATTCTTGTGACATAGGAAATAATGTGGTAACCCAACTGCTCATGAGAAATATATGGAACCTTGCAGTCTACAATTTGCAGACTCTTTGATATATGTTTATTTAGGTCAAACTCTTTATTTATCTCATGTTCTCTTTTTTATGCTTTTTTTCTATCTACTCCTACTAATCCTCACACAGCCTGGATCGACTCTTCTACTCTACTATCTGCGCACTCAACTACAGAATAATGCTACAAAATGGTCTGTGCACATAGCTGCAGATCCGTGGCTCAACAACCTTCTACTATCAGACTTCTATCTGATTTCCTAAAAAATACTTATATTATTCTCTGGAAAAATCCTAACCAACTAAACCAGACTATAATCTTTCTGAAATTAAAAATTAAAACGAGCAACCAGGAATTTGGCCTTAGCTTCCTCGTGTGCTTGCTCGACATCCTCTATCAGCTCATTCAATAAATATTGTGACCAATTGAACAACACTCCTACTGCACATTGTTCTTCAAGTTCCATTGTCCCGACAGTGCATTCAGTGGGCCGCATTTGCACAACACATTGCAATATAAGATCGTTGCGGAGAACCTGAACGTGTTGTCTGTAATAAAGGAAATGAGGAATCCTCTATTTGTGTGTTGGAGGTCATATTTTTCCTTGATGTTTGTTGTATCCCTGTTTGCACACAGATATGGCACAGGGTCGTGTCCTTGATGCAGGAGACTCGTTGTCCACCCAATGAGCTCGACATTCACAACATAGGGTGTGTCGAGCCATAAATATCCTCCATGTAAACAGACGAGGAGCTGTCGCACATATGTGGTCTCCTGTTTGCTTCGGTCGAAGTGTAGTATGAGTAGTAAGTTGAGTAGGCCCGCGCTTTCTATACTTCGAGCCCATTGCATTGTAACTACCAATTGCGGCTCAAGTAACACGACTGGAAGAATGACCATGACGTAGTTGTGTCTTTCTAGGTACGCTTGATTCCTTGTATCAGTATCTTCAAACTATAGTTTCAATATCTTCGTGATGATATTCATCAACAGCAGCACCTCAGCAACGATCTGGGGCATAACCAAGGAGGAGCACGCTTTCATCAAAAGCTTCACTTCAGGCACCTCTTCTCTCCTTGGCTGAACATATGGAGTAGCAGGTTCCACTCTTCTATGGTGGCACCTGTGTCTCTTCACGGTGGAGAAGCTGGTGCATCTTTGATAGGTATGTCCTCAGTGGCCATACACTTCTTCATAAGCTTTGGCTTCATGACCTGAGGCTTGGACGTTCCTTGAATGTCTTTGTCTGACACAAATGGTCGTAGAATAGCAAATGGTATACTAGCTAGTGGATTAATAGTTGGGTTTTGAACTGGGGTCAACATAGCGGCCGAACAAGAGGCCAAAGCAGGGGCCAAACTGGCAGTAGGAACTGTTTGTGGGTTCGGTTGTACCATTTTTTTGGGCTCTTCTTCTTGATATTGGACCTTCCATGATGTAATCTATTCTTCTATCGGGAAGGGTGACAATCTTGTAACGTTAGGCTTCTCACTGGTGCTATAAATGGAAATGACCATTAGCTTTGGCTCTCATAATTTACAAGATCTGGTTCTCTCTTCTTCTCTTTGTGCAAGTTAAAGGATTCTTGACGACGAAGGCTCATATTTATAGGGATTCACTCATCATGTATGTGATCATTCGATGATAGATCGACTTCTTGTCTATCACATGGGATTCCCCTTTGACACATTCTAACATTAACTCACGTACTTAAGTTCTGATCTTTACTTGTCAGTGAAGTTATGGCGAGGACGACGGATGGGACCAAAAATCACGCCACCATTATCCTCAGACATGTCGAGTTAATGACGCCTCACTATCATAACTACCTAAATATTTTTGGGTATCCGTGCTTTAAAGATACCCAACTGTCATTCCCTCTCTTACTGCGATTTGCATACCCCTGTCATAGACGCACGACATAACAGTTTCCTTTCCCCTTTTTTTTCTGTTTTTTTTCATACCTTTACCTTCTTACACAACTGCGTCACTGCCAACATGGTAAGGCTTCATTCAACTTCCATTGATCATCCCTACGATTGGTATTCCATCTAGCTCATGTAATTTTACTGCGCCAGCCTCTGTGATGTGCACGATCACATATGGACCTAGCCAATGCATCTTCAATTTCCCTGGACGCTTCAAAAATTTGTTGTCATACAACAAAACAAGTCCTATGACTTCAAAAT
Source organism: Pseudotsuga menziesii (assembly GCA_001517045.1). Taxonomy (NCBI): domain Eukaryota; kingdom Viridiplantae; phylum Streptophyta; class Pinopsida; order Pinales; family Pinaceae; genus Pseudotsuga; species Pseudotsuga menziesii. The sequence goes on from LPNX010045052.1 coordinate 528,361, forward strand.
GTGTAGTTTTGATATGGAAATCATGCTATACTTTCTGTCTTTTCTTCTTTGTGTTTTGATAAAATCCTGCGATGAAGCATTCCTCTTCCATGTCAATGGGCTGCGACAACCTTTGTTCGACAACATATACATCGGTCATTTCTGTTAGCACGACAATTCTTAGGCTCGGCACAATTTATTCCATTGGCACAACAACTTCTTTCCCATACACCAATCTGAATGGAGTGTGTCCTGTCAGTTGCTTGCAAGTTGTGCAGTATGCCCATAGCACATTTGAAACTTTCTGATCCTAATCATATCTACGTATTGCATACTTTGGTTAATGCATTTTCTAGAATCTTGTTGAATGCTTCAACCGTTCCATTCACCTGAGGATGATAGAGTGTCATTTTTCTATGCTAAATCTGGAATTCTACAGTAAGCTCATTAATTATTTTGTTAAAAAAGTGCGTACCTTGGTCGCTTAGGAGAATTTTTGGACAACCAAATCTGGTCACCACATTTTGAAATAAAACATTCACTGCAGTCGCAGTGGTACAATCTTTAACAGATGTGACTTCAACCCATATGGTTAAGTTGTCTATTGCTATGATAATGTAGTGAACACCAGTCCTTTTTCCTAGTGGACTGATCAGTTCGACAAAATCAGCGACCCATTTATCAAATGTTTGAAGGGTTATTTGGGGTGCTAGTGGCATATTGTCGTGCCTCGACGATTTTCCTGTTCTTTGGAAAATATCACAGCTGCAACAAAATCTCTTAGTATCCATATGTATAGTTGGCCACCATAAGCCATCTTGCAATATCTTGTGCACGGTTTCCTTTCTAGTATAGTGTCCTCCTACGAAACCAACATGTGCTTCACTCATTACCCAATGTCGTTCATGATTAAAGACACAGCGTTGCAATATTTCCTCATGGCCCATCTTGTATAGCTTCCCCGCGACCAAAATATAATCAACGACTTTGACGATCAAATGTTTCTTTTGTGCAGTGGTGAACCCTTCAGGCGCATATCCTATACTTAGGAGGTGTGTGATAACCTCAAAAATTTTATCAACCACGACGACCAGAAATAGTTGCGCATTTGGCAAGTTGTACACCAGTCCTTTTTCCTAGCGGACTGATCGGTCTGACAAAATCAGCGACCCATTTATCAAATGCTTGAAGGGTTATCTGGGGTGCTAGTGGCATATAGTCGTGCCTCGATGGTTTTCCTGTTCTTTGGAAAATATCGCAGCTGCAACAAAAGCTCTTAGTATCCATATGTATAGTTGGCCACCATAATCTATCTTGCAATATCTTGCGCACGGTTGCCTTTCTAGTATAGTGTCCTCCTAAAAAACCAGCATGTGCTTCACTCATTACCCAATGTTGTTCATTATTAAAGACACATCATTGCAATATTTCATCATGGCCCATCCTGTATAGCTTCCCCGCGACCAAAATATAATTAACGACTTTGACGACCAAATGTTTCTTTTGTGCAGTGGTGAACCCTTCAGGCGCATATCCTATACTTAGGAGGTGTGTGATAACCTCAAAATTTTTATCAACCATGGTGACCACAAATAGTTGCGCATCTGGCAAGTTGTCCTCTAGGATGGTTGGTTCTTCACTAGTTTCTATCCTTGACAAGTGACGAGGTGTTGAAATATTGTAACTTCAAAGAATATTCTATATGTATCTTTTGTGGTCCCCGATGGTCCTACTGGGAGAACCACTTGTATTACTTTGTACCCCCATGCTTCTAATCGAAAGAACTAATAAGAGTCATGAGGTAGTCCCCTCTAATTGTAAAGGTGGGTCATTAGCACCCCAGTGTGGTTACTTGAGCCTACATGTGTAACTCGAGCCTACGTGTCAAATGAGTTAGTTAAAGCGAACGGATGAATATAAATAGAGGTGTGGTGCTCCTCATTTGAGACACACACTCTCACTTGTGTAGCGCATTAGTGGAGAAGAGAAGTAGCTGGAGAAGGAGGAGGATCAGGCTTTGATCTCCTTGCTGTTTTTATCTTTTATCTTTTTGGGACATCTATATTGAGGAAGCTTTTGCTGGGTTTTTCCTTTTAGGGTTTTCCCAGGATAGATCTTTGTGTTCCTTTTGTATGGTTGTGCTTGTCTATATTTCAGTGATCCTGTTTATATGCTTTTGTTATGAAAATGAAATGAAATACTGATGTCTTAGTTAAGCATATGAAAATTTAACATGGTATCAGAGCCACCCTGAAAGAAGACATTGTGCAGCTACAGAAGCTATGGCTTCTTACTTTTTGGTTCTCTCTCCACAATTGACCAGCAAAAGAAGGCTAGGCTGACTCTCCATTGAAGGGTGCACCTTTCTGTCAAAGCAAAATTCGATTCCGAGCATTTTTAGTTTTCAGTGCGGGAAATTAGGGATTCTTACAGAAGAGGAATTTTTGAGTGAGCCCATCATAGGATTTATATCCTCATAAAAATATAAGTTTAGAGACCTGGATCAATATTTTTGGTTGGGTGAAACTCCGGGAAAGTCAAACCCTAGTTTGACCTCGAGCTAGAAAACCCTAAATACTAAAACTGCTAAGTTTTGGTACGTTCACTATATTCCGATATTGGAGAAGGATCAAGAGCTAAAAATTGCAGAGGACAAATATAAAATCCTTATGTACATTTTGTCCAAACTTCATTCTTCGATTTGCTATATTCTTGGAGATATGATCCCTCCACGTTAGGGTTCTAGCCTCTTCCAGAATTCATCCATAAACATGACACCTGGGGAGAAATGTTGTATCTTGGGCTACAGATATCCAAATGGAATTCCTGAAGATGTTCCAAAAATATCACAGACTTTAATTTTTGTGGTCCAAATTTCAGAACTTGAAGATGAACCAGTGACACGTGGCATGTTGTACAACTTCACTATTCCGAACAGTCTTGTAACAGGTCACCTTGGGAAAATGATTATAAATCCCAATTGGTGAAACCAATTCTGATGAAACCTATGGTTTTGGATCAGGGACATGTGAGGTTACCTTAGTGAGAAATTTCAGACACAGAGGAGCAGTAACTTCAGAGATATCACAGAAATAGTAACAGACATTTCTGCAAAAGAAATTGGAAAACTAGGGCTTCCTGTTCCGGGAGCTTCCCTCCACTGTTTTCAGAAAAGGAGTACATTGGACAGCTCCATTTGAACAGATCTATATTTCTATCCAATCATATCTAAAATATTCCAAGTTTTGAAAATTAGGGTTTCTCTGACAAACCCTAGACCAACCAGCTCCGGAAGCAGGACGGACACCTCAAATCGGTAAGATCTAATCTTTTTCTATTTGCATTTGAGGTTCTCATTTCAAAGTGATCTATCACATCAGCTTTATTATAAGCTTGGTGAAGTTGAAAACTTTCAAGCATGAAAGTATTTGATCCCTCTGAAGAAAATGAATTGGACACCTACATGAGTAGAGAGGTTCCAGTTCTAGAGGGAGATGAGCCTCAAAGCCTTACACAAGAAGAACTTGGTCAAGGCCAAGAAGATCATTGTTGATTCAATCATGGATCAACTTGTACCACAAGTGTCTTCCCTAAAGACATCGAATATGTTTGATTCCTTGATCAAGCTATTTGAAGAGAAGAACATAATTCATAAGATGGATTTGAGAAAACAGTTGAAGAATGTGAAGATCCAAAATGCATAACATCTTGAAGCGGTAGAAGAAGAAGTAGAGAATGCAGAAGTGGTGATAGCCACCTTGAATGGCCTCCCATGATCATGGGATTCATTCATGCGAGGAATGTGTGCCAGAAGGAAGTGATTACTTTTAGTTGACTTTGGAAAGAAGAAGAAGCTCGTCTCATAAGAAGAGAAGAAGAAACATGGGAGCAAATTGAAGATCAAGCTCTCACCATTCAAAGAAGATCCCTCAAGCGATGAGGAATATGAAGAACTCGATTCTTGACGAACCTCTTATCCATCTTATCATTTGGATAAGAAATGATGATTTCATGAATGAAGAAGATGATGAAGGAGAATGATCAAGAAGGAGTATACTCACAAAACAAACAAAAGATACGTATTCAATTGTCATTTAATGATATTTTTTTGTTATGCATATTCAGTTGATGTGTTATGCATGATAGATTGTTTGCATTAATGATTGTATACTACTAATATGCATGTGATCGGTAAGTAGCTCATGGTGCTATACATCTCTCCATTGCTACTTATCTAGAATGAAACCTCTTTACATGACATATTGGATTAATGCACAATCTCAATGATGTCATCTAAAAAGTTTACGTGAGATATGGATGAATGTTGTATTGGCTAAACAATTGCATGATGCATAAGAATTTGTCGTTATGCATATGTTTTATGAAATAGTTCTAACCATGCAATTGATGCATTTGAATTTTAGGAAAGGTCCTGAACAACCTCCTACAAGAAAACAAGGATGATACTTGTTCCGAAGAACAAGTGATGACAATTCAGTAAACATGAATCTGAAGCTCCCAGGGTCAGAGACACCATGACGAAAGAAAGAGCTTCAGAGAGTGGTAGATCCACCTCGAAGGATGAAGACCACCATGGGTATAAGAGATAACTCAAGATGAAGAAAATAATGCTATGATCAAAGAATAACAGTTGATCATGGGGAATGATGTATACGATATGATTTCGAGACATAAAGGGAAGTACGTAGTATCTTCCATATGGATCTACAAGAACAAGTGTACAAAGAAAAGGTTCATGATTTTCCTCAGAAAGAATATACTATGACATGACATACTCTATTGAAAAGTATATATCAAGCATAGAGCCACCTGTACAGAATGAAGAGGGAAAATGATACTCCGCTTCAGGGGGAGTGACTAGAGAAGATATCTAAGTTCGACATGATATGACATGATGGATAGCTTCCTGCTGGATAGAGAATTTACCAAGAGTAAAGAGGGTTCCAACCTTCAAGGTTGAATGCAGAAGACTAGGATATGTTGATGACCCGACAAGACGAACTCATGGAAGATGTTATGATGAAAGAATACTAGAATGATGTTTGGGATATAGTTCCCAAACCAGAAGGAAAGAGTATAGTATCCTCCAAATGGATATGCAAAATAAAGCATGCAACTGATGGAAGTATTGAGAAGTATAAAGCAAGTTTTGTGGCCAGAGGTTTCTCTCAGAAAGAGGGAATTGATTATGAAGAGACATTTGCCCCAGTAGCATGGTATACTTCAATTAGAGCTACCATGGCACTTGCATCCATGATGAAGTGGGACTTACACTAGATGGATGTGAAAACAACTTTTCTAAATGGTGTGATCAAAGAAGAAGTATACATAGAACAGCCACAAGGATTTGAAGTTGAAGATAGACATACTCACGTATGGAAGTTGAAGAAGGAATTATATGGTCTTAAACAAGCTCCTCAAGCTTGGTATGAAAGAATAGATGGTTTCTTGTCGAGCATGGGATTTACCAAAAGTAAAGCTAATCCTAACCTTTATCTCAAGGTTGTAGAAGATGAACTTGTCATCCTGTTATTATATGTGGATGACTTATCCTTGATAGGAAATGAGAAACGGGTCATGGAAAGCAAGAAGAAACTAGCAGAAGAATTTGAGATGAAAGAATTTGGGTTAATGCATTATTTCCTAGGTCTGGAAGTATGGCAAAGTTCAGAAGAAATCTTTCTCAACCAGGGAAAGTATGCAGTAGAGATATTGAAGAGATTCAATATGTTGGAATGCAAAGTCATGGCCACACGCATGGAATCCAACCTGAAGCTGTTAGCTAATGACTCATCAGAGTTAGTGGATATGACTTATTACAGAAAAATCATTGGGTCATTCATGTACTTAACAAATACTAGACCAGACATTTGTTTTGCTGTGAACACCTTAAGTCAATATCTTGTTCAACCAAGACGGGTTCACCTAGTAACTGCAAAACATGTGATGAGATATCTGAAAGGGAATATAGACTTTGGTTTATATTATGATGGTAGCCATGAGTATAGATTGTATGGCTACACAGATGCAGATTGGGCTGGAAGTATCTCAGACAGGAAAAGCACATTAGGTAGATTCTTTTGTTTGGGGTCTGCTATGAGTTCATGGTTTAGCAGGAAACAATCCAGTGTTTCTCGTAGCATGGCTGAAGCAGAATACATAGCAGATTACTCTGCTAAGTTGTGAAGCCATATGGATTCGGAAGCTGATATCATGTCTCTTTGAACTGAAGATGGATACTACATTGATTCTATGTGATAACAAGAGTTGTGATAACAGAGAACCCCGTGTTCTGTTGTAACACATAGAAATCTAGTATTTCTACATTCAAGATAAAGATGCAGATGATGATGTTTCAGTATTTACATACTGTAGATACAGATGATGGTGATTCAGTATTTCTATACTGAATATATAGATGATGATGATTTCAGTATTCCCATACTGAAGATATAGATGATGTTTCAGTATTTACATATTGTAGATACAGATGATGGTGACCTGATGATTCTTTTAGTATTCACATACTAGAGATACAGATGGTGATAGTTCAGTATTCACATATTGAAGATGTAGATGATGATGGTTTAGATGATGATGTGCTGACGAAGCCTCTATCTTTTGAGACAAGCTTGGTGTTGTTTGGAAAGAACTTCCTCGAAAGGGGGAGTAGTGATGTTGTAGAGGGATTGTATCATCCCTGGGCACTTAAGTGATCCGGTGACCTTGGTCCTCGAGAATGAAGAGGGATTGTATCATCCCTAGGCACTTTCCCTAAAGTGATCCAGAGACCTTAGTCTTCGAGAATGAATAGGGATTGTATCATCCCGGGACATATTTCCAGAAGTGATTCGGTGACCTTGGTCATCGAGAATGTAGAAGGATTGTATCATCCTTGAACTTCGATTCAGAACGGATCCGGTGAACTTCGGTCATCGAGAAGGTGGTAGGATTGTATCATCCTTGAACTTCGGTTTAGAACGGATCCGATGAACTTCGGTCATCGAGAAGGTAGTAGGATTGTATCATCCTTGGACTTCAGTTCAGAATGGATCCGGTGAACTTCGGTCATCGAGAAGGTGGTAGGATTGTATCATCCTTGAACTTCGATTCAGAACAGATCCAGTGACTTCGGTACTCGAGAACATGTGTTGATCTCGTAATTCCTAGAGGAAGGATTGTTTGAGTTCCACATCTGTGTTGATACCATAATTCCAAAAGGAAGGATCATCAGTAACTCCGTAAAGACCTAAATCTCGTAATTCCAAAAGGAAGGATCATTGAATTGATCCCGTAATTCCAATAGGAAGGATTGTCTGAGTTCCACAGATGTGTTGATCCCATAATTCCAATAGGAAGGATTGTCTGAGTTCCACAGATGTGTTGATCCCATAATTCCAATAGGAAGGATTGTCTGAGCTCCACAAATGTGTTGATCCCGTAATTCCGAAAGGAAGGATCTCTAGTAACTTCGTAAAGACCTAAATCCCATAATTCCGAAAGGAAGGATCATTGGTAACTCCATAAAGACCTAAATCCCGTAATTCCAAAAGGAAGGATCATTGGTAGCTCCGTAAATACTTTATCCCGTAATTCCAATAGGAAGGATTGTCTGAGTTCCACAACTGTGTTGATCCCGTAATTCCGAAAGAAAAGATCGTTAGTAACTCCGTAAACACCTAAATCTCGTAATTCCAAAAGGAAGGATCATTGACTTGATCTCGTAATCCCAATAGGAAGGATTGTCTAAGTTCCATAGATGTGTTCATCTCGTAATTCCGAAAGGAAGGATCGTTAGTAACTCCGTAAAGACCTAAATCCTGTAATTCTGACAGGAAGGATCGTCTGAGTACCACATACATGTTGATCCCGTAATTCCAAAAGGAAGAATCATGTTGATGTTTTGATGATGATGATGTTGATGTTTTGATGATGTTGATGTTTTGATAATAATGATGTTTTGATGATGATGATGTTTCTGATTGAAATATTAGAGTATGATAATGATTATGTTCCTAGATCAGAGTATGATGATGATGTTGTTGCTGATCAAGAGGTCATAGTGCTGAAGAAGATGTTGCTGATTGAAAGGTCAAAGTGTTGAAGATGATGTTGCTGATCGTAAGGACAAAGTGCTGAAGATGATGTTGCTGATCGAAAGGACAAAGTGTTGAAGATGATGCTGATTGAAAGGTCAAAGTGCTGAAGATGATGTTGTTGATCGAAAGGTCAAAGTGCTGAAGATGATGTTGCTGATCAAAAGGTCAAAGTGCTGAAGATGTTGCTGATCGAAGCAGTCAAAGTATTAATGATGATGAAGATTGAAGATTGAAGATGAAGACTATATAATGTTGAAAAGCTTCCAATGATTTATAGATGTGTTACCCTGATGATGCTGATGATGTCCTATATCTCTCTCCTACTATTGTTGTTGTTGATGTTGGTGTAGAATACCCTTCTCGTTAAGGGGGAGTGTTGAAATATTGTAACTTCGAAGAATATTCTATATGTATCTTTTGTGGTCCTCGATGGTCCTACCGGGAGAACCACTTGTATTACTTTGTACCCTGATGCTTATAATCGGAAGAACTAATAAGAGTCATGAGGTAGTCCCCTCTAATTATAAAGGTGGGTCATTAGCACCTCAGTGTGGTTACTTGAGCCTACATGTGTAACTCGAGCCTACGTGTTGAATGAGTTAGTTAAAGTGAATGGATGAATATAAATAGAGGTGTGGTGCTCCTCATTTGAGACACACACTCTCACTTGTGTAGCGCATTAGTGGAGAAGAGAAGTAGCTGGAGAAGGAGGAGGATCAGGCTTTGATCTCCTTGCTGGTTTTATCTTTTATCTTTTTGGGACATCTATATTGAGGAAGCTTTTTCTGGGTTTTTCCCTTTAGGGTTTTCCCAGGATAAATCTTTGTGTTCCTTTTGTATGGTTGTGCTTGTCTATATTTCAGTGATCCTGTTTATATGCTTTTGTTATGAAAATGAAATGAAATACTGATGTCTTAGTTAAGCATATGAAAATTTAACACCAGGCCCCACATTCGTTCGACCAGGTTTAACAATGACTTCAAAGTCAAATTCTTGAAACAAGAGGAGCCATCGATAGATATTCCCCCCCAACACTGGCTTGTTGACCAGGTATTTCAAGGCCAAATGATCAGTGTACATTTTAAACTGTCCACCCAATAAGTAGTGTCTGAACGTCTATAGCACATAGACCATGGTGAGTCCTTCCCTCTCTGTCGTCATGTAGTTTTTCTCTTCCGTAGACAGTTTTCTGCTGGAAAAAGTGATAGGGTGGTCAAGTGCACCCTCACCTGGCTGCACCAATACTATGCCGAGCATGACAGACGACACGTCGACATGGACATGGAACTGCTTCTTCCAGTCGGGAAATACCAATATTGGAGTGGTGGGAATATTTTTCTTTAATTTCTCTAATATTTCCTGACAGGATTCTACCCACTAAAACTTCACATCTTTCTTCAACAGTTTCTCCATAGGTGCAGTTATCTCTGCATATCCTTTGATAAATTTCCTGTAGTAGCCTGTGTGTTCCAACACTGATATGAGTTTCATGAGTGACGTAGGTGGTGGCAAGTCAAGGATAATCGCAAATTTTTATGGGTCAACCGAAATTCCTTCACGGCACACAACATGTCACAACAGTACAACAAATGGTGCGCAAAAAATACATTTCTTTGAATTGGCACGATCTGATACTAGCGAAAATGGCCCAACATCATGTGTAGACTCTCAGTATGGTCTCTTACTAGACCAAACACAGTCCAATCATCAAAGTAGACCTCAAGAAATTTATGTATGAAATATTTAAAAGCAAAAGCTACTATTCTAGAAAAAATAGGAGGTGCATTCTTGAGTCCAAAGGGCATTACCATATGCTGGTAGCATCCCCATTGTGTGACGAAGGTCATTTTGTGTCGATCCTCCTTCGCAATTCTTACTTGGTGATAGCCAGAGAAGCCGGTGGTGAATGAATACATCTCCTACCCTTTGGCACTTTCAAGTAATTCATCTATAAATGGTGTTGGGAATGGATCATGCAGACATGCATCATTTACCTTCCTCAGGTCGACACAGATTCTAACTTCGCATTTTGTCTTTTTATCCTGGATCACTATAGGGCTGATCCATTCTAATTATTCAAAAGCTTCAATTATTCCTGTGTCGAGAATTCACTCCAACTCAACCTTTACCTTCTTGTTATACCTTGGATTCAACCTATAAGGTCGCTGCTTAATGGGTTTAGCATTTGGATTTAGGGGTATTTTCATCTCCCATAGGTCTCCCATTATTCCCTTCATCTATGAGAAGTTGCTAGGGAATAGGTCTTGAAACTCATGGAGCAAGTCTGTGATATTTGATACTGTCTCATCGTCCCTATAATCTCCTATATTGGAAAACTTTGGGTTTTCCAGCGAACCAATTTTCACTTTCTTGATTTTTAGTGGCTTGAGGAACTGGTCACTCGAAATATCACTTGCTTCGACTTCACACATACCCTCGAACTCTGGTATGTTTATGTTAGTTGGATCATCATTTGGTTCTCCAGCTATATTGTAACAAGCCATCCATTGCTGGTGTTAGATTTTTATCATTCAAGCTAGCATTATCTTAGGATATTTAACTGAGAGAATAACATGCACAGCAATAAACACAAGAGACAAGAGACACAAATAATTTTCCTCGGGGAAACCATAAAGGAGAAAACCCCGCAACTTCCTCAGAGATAGAATCAAATTCAAAAGTAAAACCTGAAAACATAAAGATGATCTCCCGACAACAGTAGTCTCTCTCTCTGATCCCATCTTCTTCTCTCTCACTCATGCGCCCCAGTGAGTGAGTGTGTGTGTGATAAATAGAGAGGCTCACTCTCTATTTATATTCTTTCGTTCACTTAATGTCCACTCCAGCATGTCGACCTCACTTAACAATTACTTACTAGAGCCGACATCTCTAGGAGAGTCTAATAACCCTAGTGCCCCACAACTTGTGGTGACTTTTCCCCAAATTACAATAACTCACCTAGGGCTGACTTCTCTAGGATAGTCTAATAAACCTAGGGCCCCACAACTGTGGGGACTTTAACCCTTATACAATAGGAGGGTTACCCACAATGACTTGACATGACTTGTTTACATTATTGAATCTCCCGATAGGAACATCAGGGCATGACATGACTCAAATACATTACAGACACTTCCCGGAATAAACATCAGGGTACATAAGATATACAAGTGAATACATTTCGAAGTTACAAATACATCAACAGCTGGATGGTTTCACTGCACTGGTGGGAGCTTGCCACTTCCTCAGGGATTTTAGTGAATATCTTTTCCTTGATCGCTTGAAGCGCAGCATCCACTTTTAGCTACTCATCAGCAAAGGAAAAGGTTTGCACAAATTGTGTAACCACCTCGTCCCAATCTTGAGTTCCTTATCGCATATCCATTGATGTATACCATCCCCTGGGTTTCATTTCCAAGGTGTGTATGAAATGATAGACCCATTCATGTCGCGGATATTCTACAAATACCGTGCGACACTGATTGAGGTTTTTGATAGGATTTGATAGCCCTGTGTACTTCTGATTGATGACTGTGACTTCTTTGCTGAATATGAATTCCAGAAACCTTCTACACTGCATCCATTCTGATATGGACTGCTTATGTGTACCCCACCATCTAGCAGGTGTAGCCTTTAATACATAGTATAATGCAGACAAGCGTTGCGGTTCTGTCACTGGTCCTTCAAACTCGCTTAGGAAGGTCGCAAGGTTAGGTAAACCCTCATAGGTGGGTAACTCCCTCGACTGATTCTCCACCCATCGCATAGACCTTGTTACCCTGGCGCATCTCCTCACAAAGACCTCATGCAATCTGTTTTTCCAATTTTCCAAGGCCTCTCCTGAGTGTAATGTGCAGGAACTAGTACTCCTCTAACTCAAATTTCCATCCATTGTAGGATGTATGTAATCATCTTTTAATGCACTGACATTATCGATATGGTCTATATAGTCACCCTGTCCTTCATTATGGACAGGTTCAACATACCTTTGTTCCTTTAGTGTATCAATGGGTGATACTAACCTCATCTCATCATCCTCGAATGAGAGGATCCTTTTCTTAAAATTTATAATGGTATGATTATCTATAGCCCAATCTATCCCCAGAAGTGTGGGATATGGGTTTGTGTTGTCAACAATGTTGATGACTTCAAAGTCTATGACTGTATGCAAACCCTCAATGTCAACGGGGAATTGACTTAGCCTACAAATTGGTAGGGCCTTCTCCTGATTTGCAAGCCTCAAATGGACAGGATACCAGTCCAAGTGCAAATTTCTCATGCTCTCCTAGGTTTGTCACGTCAAAATATTGACATCCGACCCCATATCTAGAATAATGTAATCTATGTCATAGTCTCTTATTTGCACAATCATTCTTAACTCACGCCCTATTTTAAATTTCTTTTCGACAGGGTGTTGAGGCCTGGAAATTCACAGGCGGAAACAGTAAGGGATTCTCCCCAATCAGCGTTCCCAACTAGCCCGCTGACTGTTTGGTATAGGGAATCCATCCGGTTTGCGGTCCGGCTACCGTAGGTCAAAGTAACAAACAAAGGCTTTACCGGTTGCGGCCCGGCCCACCGAGTTTTTTTGTATTTTGACTTAAAGGAATGATATGCACGTGCCTAATTAAATGCAGGCTGGTTTAAAAGTAGGGGCGGTCACAAAGTCATGCGCAGGTTCTTACCTCTCGTCTTATGCTCACAAGCAAACAAACCAGATACGAACGGAAATAACTAACTATCTAAATTATCCCTAGGGAGCGAGGCTATCATCTTAACTGAGCAATACAAAATCACATACGGTAAGAAAAAATCACAGATAGCTGATACTTTTTCCACAGCACATGAAGACTACAAATATTCGAATAACCAGTTAGCTGATCATTCTATAACAACAAATATTACTCATAGTGCCAATGTATCCCAGAAAAGACTGCAAGATAATTAACAAGAACTTAGGTTCGAACATCAAATATCCTTACAGCGCATGCAATATAGCTGAACACGAAATAGTTCTCCTTCAGCATTATTCATTGAATAGCATTGGTACATTTCACTTCTTTGCTCTTTCCAGTAGGAAAAATTGCAGTTCACTTCGCAAAACGAAATAGTTCCTTTTACAAGTCAACAATTACAAAATTTTCTAAGGGAAAAAAGCCCTTGTTTCATCGAGCTTCCCCTTATTTAAAC
>LPNX010045052.1:551499-562842 GCA_001517045.1 Pseudotsuga menziesii
TAGACATGAGTATCAACTTCTGGATACACTATGAGTCTTGGATCAGCAGCTGTTTCATGGAGATCTCGCAAACAGTCAGTTCCAGCAGATTCAACAACAGAAGCAGAATATGTGGCTGCAGCTGAAGCAACGAAAGAAATAGTATGGCTCAGGAAGATACTTGAAGATTTGCAAGAAAAACAAGAGAACTCCACTCCATTGTTGGTTGACAATACTTCTGCAATCAAGCTGGCTAAGAATCCTAGATTCCATGATCGAACCAAACACATCAACACAAAGTATCATTTGATTTGACATCATGTAGAGGCCAAGACAGTCCATCTTCGACATTGTTCCACAAATGATCAAGTTGCAGACATCTTCACCAAAGCGCTTGGACGAAAAAAGTTTGAAAGATTCAGAAACATGCTCGGACTTACGAACACCCCTTCGGATTAAGAGGGGGATTGTTAGAATAATCCGTCAGGATTATTGTAAATAAATAATAGGAATATGAATAGATAGGAAGGCGAAAAGGCTGGTAATCAACCGCCTCATGAAATGTATAAATATAGGCATTTGCATTTGAATAATCAATTAGAATCGGGAGTTATTACCAACAAGAACATACCTATGATCAATGCAAGGACAACATGTGCAGGATAACGACACTCGGGGGAAAGTCCCCTCCCGGTAAAAAATGGGGTATCAAGCTGCAAAATATATGTAAAAAGGCTCTGCTTGGCTAGACATGATACAATATTGAGCTATATGGCTGATAATCAAAGTTAGGGAAGCTCACATAAGTCTCAATAAGGCAAGCAAAACTCATGATAATGCAATTACAAGTTAACATATACAAGGGAGTCCCAGGGGAATGGCCAGCATAAAGTTCAAGAGGAGTATGAAGCTCTTGCTCAAGGACATGGCGGGACTAAAAGGGAATCCCAGACCTGAGAGAGGACTCACAACATGGGTACCAAATGAAAAAGGGAGCTAACTAGGAAACCCATGTATAGGAAAGCTCTACCATTCACATAGTACCACTTCTAACAACAACATGAAGGTTTTGTGATACCATGGAATGGGTTCGTAGCCAAGGTTAAATGAATTGGTCATAAGGTCATGCAAAATGCAAGCGGATATTAAATCCTAACCTATATTCCAGTTTAAACGTGATACCTGTGATAGGAACGAACAGGTCGAAACCTCGAAGAGAGTGTACAAAAAATGGACCCTCATGACAACCATATTAGTCCAAAACAACCCAAAATAGTCAATAAAGAATCCAAACTATAGGATATAGGGAGGAATGATCATGACAACTACACCCAAAAGAAACAATGCGGTGAACGATGGGACATAAAAAGGAAAGTAAGGTGTAGACCCAACGTTCATGCATCCACTACCACCACTGCAAAGGTGACCACCGATGTAAATACCGAGAGAAGGGAGGAAACATCCTCCACAAATGGAGTAGAGGGCAGAATGTGACCACTCCCAAATCTATGAGCATGGTAAGGGGCTGTGATGCCCCCAAGTTTGACACCAGGGTCCGTACTAGGACCAAGGATGGGTGATAGGGTACTAGGAATGCCGAAAATAAACAGACCCAAACTCAAGAGAGCATAAATATACTCAAATAACTGCGATCCTAGAGGCCAACTAGCGCACAAAGAGCACACTCCTAAGAAAATATACAGCCAAAATACAAACAAACCAAGGGGAGGATATGTGAGCTCCCAAATGTAGCAGGTATGTCTCTCCTAGGAGAGGCTCGAAAATCCCATACACTATAAGAGGAGGTATGTAATCAATTATAGTGGCCCTCAGCTTCAACGCATAAAGATACTATGTTGACCAACCTCTGCCTGGCTAGGACACCTACAGAATAACCTCTACAAGTACCCCCTGTGATACCTAGGTAAGGAAACTAAGGTCACCCCAATATAAGCAATGCTTAAGCAGACAGTCGCAAGTGGGATCGACCATATGGGAAGGGTAGCAAAGCCCGAAACTCTCAAAAGAGCCCTTAGATATGAATACAATCCTGGAAATATCTCTGGTGCTAACAGAAAGTGACCAGGGGTCATCCCAATCACAATCGTGGGCATTGCCTCATGCTTAACTCCCATGTAAGAGGAGCATCCTAAGAAACACTAATTATACCAAGGGTTTCACTCTCTCACCTGGACATACACCTAATTTTTTTGTTTAGTGGTCTTGGAGAATTAACTTACAATGAACTATTCCAAGACCCTAAAACCTAATATTGTTGATGCACCCTAGAAAAGAAAAGAGTGTAATTCATGTTATTAAGCGTTGATTTTAATTGGCTGTAATTAATCAAAAGGAAATGGTCATGCAACTAGTGATATGAAGAATCAACAGTAAAATAAATGTGCACACCTAACAAGCAATGCCAAGTGCTATCTTGTAGAATGAAAAAAAGGGTATGCCACTACATGAGATGCATAAATATATATTCCTTCAATGTCAATGCAATCCTTCATATATGAAAGCCTAAATACAACTCTCATCCAAGTAATCCAATGGAAGTACCTCCTCAAATCCATATTCGAGATGCATGTAAGAATGCAACTATTTTGTATTTTCAATATAAAATAATGAAAATGCAATAAAAGTCATTAAAACTATCAGTCTCTGCAGCAAGTATAAAACACAAGCCCAACAAGACATTGCGACAAAAAGAGTAATGCACTAATGGAAAAACAAAAAGATAAATGACTAAAACTAATTCAAAGAAAAATCAATGAAAAATCGGTCTCTGGTCACAAAAGAAGCAGTCAACATACACTGTAAGAACCCAATACCTAGCCACACTCACAACCCACCCAACAACTTCCCACAACACCAAAATCAACCAAAAGGGAGGATGTATGCGACTGTTTAAAGAACAGCTGTGCATGTACGCGACTTTTGGCCGAAAAGCTGCATGTATACATGGATTTCGGCCAAAAACCTGCATGTATGCATGACCTTTGGCCAAAAATTCATGTATGTACACGACTTTTGACTAAAAAACCTGCATATAAAGAGAAGACAGTGGTAAAAAGCAGGCCAAGGGTCAAACCAATAACGGGGAGTGTCAATGGATGAATATACTATAAGACATGACATAGAAATGGGGAGAAACAGAGAGAAAGTCAATAATATCAATCACATTATGCCCCCAACCCCAAACAAAAACAAGGAACATCCCCAGCGAATTCACCAATTCTGTTACAAAGAGAAACTTCCTATGGATTGGAGTGTACTACAACAGACACAGAAACTGCAGAAATCAATCCCTTCCCAATATGCAAGAGAAATAAAACATCTAACACTAAAGGATCTCGAATCATATCTTATTCCAGATGGTTGAAGTAGATCCCTGTTGAGCTTTTTCCAATCCTTCTTGTGTTAGCAATTTGCTCTCAACAATAGCAAACAAGACAAGCATGCTATATAATATGGTGTTAGATCTACTCTAGCATATATAATCAACAATGTATAATCAAGTAAACACATCCATGGACCCAATATTCATTTAAATGCACATTATTGGACAGTAAAAGATATTTTTATTAATCAAATCAGAGATTACACAAGTGATAACCTTTGTCGGCACATCTGTGAACCAGGGAAACTGAGTCCTCCACTTGGGCCTCCACCACCTCAATCCTTCATCTCTCGATAGCAATCTCACAAGCAAAGGCGATATTGGGAAGAACACAAAGTGCTCCAAAGGGACAAAGGGATGTATACTCAAGTATAAGCAAGATCGACAACAATGGACTATAGTTTTCTTGCTCTTCAATTCCTCCTCTTCAATGTATCCAAGGGATTCCTTATATAGTACTCCAAAGGGATAATGCAGGGCCAGGTTCGAGCGATCTCGAGGCATATGGAAGGCCAAGAGACAAGTGGTTTAGGCACACATCAAGGAAAACTCCAAAAATATTTGGACTTATGCACACATCTCGATGTACATGGGTTTAAGGTCAATATTCATGAATATACATGAGAAAGGGATTAAAAGTCATGTACAACAAACAACATGTGTTTTTAGGGATGATCTTGGAAACATCAAAGGTACAATATTGGTCCATGGGGTCCAAGGAGTTTGCAGAGGGACAGGGAAGGACATAAATGTGTGATCAACCATGTGTGGTAAAATCAGCTGTAACAGTAGTGAAGGAACCTACTATGATACCAATTGTTGGAATATCAAGCAATACTGAGAGGGGGGGTGAATCAATATTGATCTACCTTATTAAATTTTTACCCCTTTAAAAATTAAAAGCAACAATAGAAATAGAACATGATATTTTATTGTGGAAACCACTGGGAAAAAATCACAACCACTTTCTATTATTGAAAAATTATATTTACAAATATTCTTATCCTCGGCATCTAACTGATAACAATAGCAACAATCTTCTGAAAATATGGGGATATTTCTACATCTTAACAGCAGAAATATTGGATGGAGTATCAGATTAAGTACTAGATGGAGTACCGAAAGAAGTGATGGATAAGGTGTTGGATTGAGTACTGGTGAATCTATAGACTGCATAGGTATAAATTTGCGAAGGTAACTTTGGTCAATTATTGACTGTTGTAATCTAAATCTGATGAAATTCAAATATGTTTCACAGAGTTTATTAATCAACAATGACATTCATCCGCATATTTCATGAATATAGGTATGGTAATTTATTTTGGATTGGTTATTCTATTGGTTTTCAACTCAGTGATTATTCCCTTCACTAGACCTGCTCTTATATTAGAAAGGAGGATATGATTGACCTAACTCATTTTTTGTATATATTATGATCAATGTCCAAATATTTTATTTGGACAATGATATATGTTTAGTGTTCAATTCATTATAGATTGAAGGTATTAAGTACGGTTTATTTTGCAACAAATACTTAAGTTCCGAAGTTGATTAAATGGAATTACCATTAAGTAAATATATAAATTATTTAGTTCTAACATCATTTTGGCACTTAATTAATTAGGTCAGTTTCCAATTCAAACTACCTCATCATATTGGTCCTAGTTGGAAACTTCCTCAAAGGGTTTGATGGGACATTCCAGATATTCATATAACTCGATTTTTTTGTCAAAACTCTTTGATCTATAACACAGTACATCTTTAAGTTTGGGTATAATATTCTCCATATATTTAATACCTCATTTAAATTATTTTATGTGTTATAGTTTAGCTTATGATTTTATGGTAATGTTTGGATAAAGTGTCATATATCTCCATCCCATTTTATTTTATATATTGTGTTTGATGCATTAAGTACGTTGGCTTAATCCTTAATCACTTATTTTCTCTGTCCAATTTGCATAATTATGAATTGATCTTCATTAATCCATCATTAAGAAAGCATACTGCATCTCAACGTGTCTCTTCATCCCCTCCGTCTCCTTTACATTTTTCCAATAAATATTCATTACATGTACATTCTACTTTCAATCCTTTGCATACACCAACTCCTACAACTCCAATCCACTGTCCTTCCACCATTCCTTCTAAGTTTTCTGCAAATAATTATTTTCAAAAGAGGAATGTTCAGCTCACTGGGAAGTTTAGGAGTATTCCCTTCACAGTCAACATATTAAGAAAGAAAATGGGATTCTAAAGGCTAAAGTTTCCTTGTTGCAAAAATTAGTTGATGATATGATGGGGTCCAACGGTAGCTTGAGAAGACAATTGAATAAAAAGGAACGATGGCTAGGAAAACTCATGAACACTCAACCAAAACCAGTTCCTTCTTCTCCACAGGGGCAGGTGTTGGTCAATACCTCAGGGGTCTTACTGGGTCATGTCATCAATTTTGAGTACTAATTTGTTTTCCTCGCATTGGGACATGTACGATCCTTGGTGTGGGGGAGATGATGGCCTCCTATTTTTTCCATATTCTGTCTATACATAAGATAAGGAACCAAGTATTTTAATTAAATTTCTTCATGTTTATCATCTATCTAAGCATAATTTGCATAATTTTGAAAGCTATTCCATGAAATTTATAGCAAGGTATATTTTTACTATTATTCCATCTCATTTTATTCAATTTTAAAACATAAATTTAAAAGATTACATATAATTATTTGGGATATAGATATTTGTTTATTATGCATATTTCTCATGCTAGTTCTGTACCTAATTTGGTACCCAATACGATACCCAATCCTGCACTTGATCTGGTACCTGATACTGCCCCTGATCTTGCACTCAATCCAACACTCCCGTCATTAATTCAAGAACCTAATTTTAGACTTAATTTATGAGCAATCTATGATGAATATGGTGAAACCGTTTGAAACCCACTTCATCAATGGCCCCATTTACCCCTATCCATGGGAAATTTTCAAAATTTATGAATGAACTTGGAGAAATCCTTTCCAGAATAGACGTGATTTTCCCATATTTGGTGTTGGTCGTTTTCTGGGTTGTTGAATGAATTTCTGATTTTTGGGGATGGATATTATCCATATATCCATGAATTCAGGTATAAATAAAGCCTCAGAAGGCTAAGGGAGGGAGGAGAGGATTGAAAATGTATTATGGAGTTCGAAATAATGAGATTATGTTCTTGAAATTTTGTTGTCAGCCAAATGATTTGAGTATGTAGGTGAATTCAATTGACATTTCTAAACATAGCTTGATGTACTAAAGATCTGCATACCTTTCTAAAGCGTTCTTAGGTGGAGCTATCTCAAGTGGTAAGGGCCCACCATAAGTTTAGTCTTTCCATTTTCTAAAATTTTGTAGATTACAATTGTGTTTTATTTCGTTCTTTCCAAATTGCTTGAACATTGAGTTTAATTTCAGTTAATGATTCATAAGCATGTTTAAACAATTCATAGATAAGTTTTTAAAGAAATGAAAGCTTAAGAATGATTGAGAAGTAGTTATATATGTGAACATAATTCACTATATTGCATAGGAAGTTTGTTTATGTTTTGAAGAATTCAGATTTATTTTATAGAAAGTTTCAAGTAGATACAACATAGTTTTTTTTTCTTTCCTTAGAATTTCATTGGGATTCAAGTAGTATATATTAAAATTCAGTAGAATTCATTTACATACATGAAGATTGAATTATATGTTCATATAATTTAGATAGATGAAACTAATTCTGTAGAATTTATTGAGATCATAGATAGAATAGATGTTTTGTTTTGTTTCTTAAATTTTTACCAAATTCAATAGGAGTTTTCCATATTTGACAATGTTCTTTTATAGTTTATAGAATCATGTTGAGATTAGAAGAATTCATTTAAATTTGATACAAGTTTGAATTGTAGAAATAATTTCTATTTAGATTTATGTTTTAAGTTAATTTTAAAATTAACACAATTTAGAGTAGAACCATTGTAAACAGATGCTAGATTTAAATTCTTTTCTTAAGGAATAATATTTGGATTAATTGATAGCTGGAGATTGGGTGATGAGTGAAAGAAACAATACATTTTTTGAGAACTAAAGATTAGATATTCCATGTTCATGAATGGAATATATCAATATATATAAATGATTAAAATACCCTGCACAAACTAAATCAATCTAAACCAGTTCAGTGACATTGATAAATGAAGGAAGGAGGACAGAATGGACTTGATTTTTATTGAAATACAATATAATACAGGGTATCAATTTGATCTGAATTTGATAAATCATTGGGAAGAATATACTTAGAATAGAATTTTGATGATTGGAATAGAGAGCTTAGAATAGTTAGAACTTGAAATTCATTTAGTAGATCTTTTAGTTTTATAGATTGTAGATTAAAATTGCTTCCTTTCTTAAGTTAGAATTTTATCTTGGCAATATAGGTTCTATAAAGTAATTCAAATCTATTTTTAATTGTGTGGTTCATTTTGAAAGAGGGATTTGATTTATTTTACAACTTCGTACTAGTTTGAAACTTTTGTGGATTTCACATTGTTTTGTACTTGTTTCTAGTTTAGACCTCCATCCTGCACATACATTGCCAGCACCTCTAAGTCTACGGATCCTGGTCGATAATTGAATGTTGTAAATACTATCATATATTTTTACCAACACAAAGAAGAGGGAACATTCCTTGGAGCATCAATTGCAACTGTTGTTAGAATATTGAGAATATGATAAAAATCATACAACAATAGAAAACCTGCATATCATGAACTGACTATCCTTATATCATAATAAGAAACAAATAACAAAAATGGAGATAAAAGAATATACAAGAAAACACCAAATATACGTGGTAAAACCCCAAATGAGGAAACATCCATAGGAAGGTTGAAACAATTTTAATCATCAATAATCTCCAATATTACAATAGAGATCCCACACATAAGTATCACATCCCACTCCATAATCACATTACATAACACATAATTGTGTTAATATGTGAATGCTTAATAAATTATCAATGGCTCATTACCTCATTATATACCAAGAGGTATTAGATGAATTACATCCCATAACACATGTGGTATAGATGTAATTTCACATCTTTACATAATAAAAGGTGATAAGAGTACATTATTACAAAATAGATGTGGGATAACTCTTTTACATAAGATTGGACATTATTACCTTCCAAATACTTTTGGTCATCATTAAATATTCCAACACTCCCCCTTAATAATGACTAGGATATAGAATACAAAAAATGGAGGAAGATGGCATTACATATCATCCCCCTTGATGAAATTTTTTAGAATGCCAATACATTGTGAATAAAAACACCCTTCACCTCATGGAGTAGATAAAGATAACAACCACTTTTCACTAAACAATGAAATTGCACCTGAACCAAGTTGTATGATGAACCTTACCAGAACAACGTATGGCTAATACAACAGAACATGTGGGTGACAAAATCCAACTATAGAATTCCTACATCTAAAGAGAAGCCATAGTAGTTACTATATCAAACAACATAATGTCTAGACCATGTGGCAAGAGATCCAAATGCAAATTTCCTAGATCTAAAAGAGAAGACATACTGGTAGTATATACAACTACAAAATTTCTAGAATACCACAACTGGAAATCAACTATTGTTGAAAGATGCAATAAAACTCTGCAATAGACCTCATAATGAATACAAAACCCCAACGGTTTACCATTGAATATGATATCATGCAGATAACCATGATAAGCATTCAAGGGGAAATATAATGTAATGAAGCGCCATCTTCTATTGTTAAGATCATGATGATTATATGCATGATATCATTTTGGATGTATAGACCATTGGGATCTTGTATTCATGATGAGGTCTGTTGTAGAGTTTTATTGCATCTTTCAGCTTGGTTATGAAGATTATCTACATTAGTATCATTTTTTATGATTATAGAGTGGGATGTGATGCTCATGTGTGGGACATCTATTCTAAGATTGGATATTATTGTTGATTAATAATATATAAACCTTACCGTTGATGTTTCCTCATTTGGGTTTTTACCAGTATATCTATTGTTATCTTGTCTATTCTTTAAAATCCATTTTGTTCATGTTATTTGTTTCATATTATGATAGAAGGAAAGATCAGTTCATGGTATGCATGTTTTGTATTATTGTATGATTATATCATATTATTAATATTCTAAC
Source organism: Pseudotsuga menziesii (assembly GCA_001517045.1). Taxonomy (NCBI): domain Eukaryota; kingdom Viridiplantae; phylum Streptophyta; class Pinopsida; order Pinales; family Pinaceae; genus Pseudotsuga; species Pseudotsuga menziesii. The sequence goes on from LPNX010045052.1 coordinate 561,107, forward strand.
ATGGTGTCAAAGCAGGTTGTTTCATTCTATCCTTTTATCATAATAAGAAACAAATAACATGAACAAAAATGGAGATAAATGAAGAGACAAGAGAACACCAGGTATAGCTTTTAAAACCCCAAATGAGAAACATCTACAGGAAGGTTGAAATATTCTTAATCATCAATAATATCCAATCTTACAATAGAGATCCCACACATGAGCATCACATCCCACTCCATAATCGCATTACATGACACATCCTTGTGTTTAAATGTGAATGCTTAATGAATTTACAATGACTCCTCACCTCATTATATACCAATAGGTATTAGAGGAATTACATCCCATAACACGTGGGATAAATTTAATTTCACCTCTTTATATAATAAAAGGTAACAAGAGTAAATTATTACAAAATACATGTGGGATAACTATTTTACATAATATTGTAAATATTACTTCATAAATACATTCAATCATCATTACATATTCCAACAACTGTTGCAGAGTTTGAGTTTGCACCCAGATCTGGCACGCCTTTCAAGGAATCAATTTTCTCTACTTGTAAAATTATAACTAAAAAGCATTCTTCATTTTCTCTTTGGTTCGAGATTGAAGAAATCCCTAGGTGTTGGTTCTTCCCATTGGGATTTCGAGGGTAAATATTTGTGTACCGTGTTATTGGTTTCCTATTCCTCTACACATGTTAGATAAGTTAATGATTTTATGTATTGTTTCTTATAAAATTACATCTAATATTGATTTCTATGTATGCATTCGGGAATTTTACTAAAAGTAGTGTTGAGGCCTGGAAATTCGCAGGCGGCAACAGTAAGGGATTCTCCCCAATCAGCGTTCCCAACTAGCCCGCTGATTGTTTGGTATAGGGAATCCGTCCGGTTTGCGGTCCGGCTACCGTAGGTCAAAGTAACAAACAAAGGCTTTACCGGTTGCGGCCCGGCCCACCGAGTTTTTTGTATTTTGACTTAAAGGAAATGATGTGCACGTGCCTAACTAAATGCAGGCTGGTTTAAATGCAGGGGGGCGGTCACAAAGTGATGCGCAGGTTCTTACCTCTCGTCTTATGCTCACAGGCAAACAAACCAGATACGAACAGAAATAACTAACTATCTAAACTATCCCTAGGGAGCGAGGCTATCATCTTAAATGAGTAATAAAGAATCACATACTGTAAGAAAACCGCAGATAGCTGATACTTTTCCCACAGCACATGAAAACTACAAATATTCAAATAACCAGTTAACCGATCATTCTATAACAGCAATTATTACTCATAGTGCAAATGCATCCCAGAAAAGACTGCAGAATAATTAACAAGAACTTAGGTTCGAAACATCAAATATCCTCACAGCGCATGAAATACAGCTGAACACGAAATAGTTCTTCTTCAGCATTATTCATTGAATAGAAATGGTACATTTCACTTCTTTACTCTTTCCAGCAGACAAAATTGCAGTTCACTTTGCAAAAACGAAATAGTTCCTCTTCCGAGTCAACAATTACAAATTTTCTCTGGGAAAAAGCCCTGTTTTCATCGAGCTTCCCATTATTTAAACTAAAACTCATACCCTCTGGGTTCCCTCAATGCGCCTTTTCAGTGCCCTTGACGATTCAGTTTCTTTCCTGTTCGCTTCACCTTCTCCATCATTTCCACAGGCGTTTATTTTCTGACAATAACCGCTAAAAAAAGAAAAATGTCCCATCGGCGCCTTGGTCATTCGTTCACGTTGCCT
>LPNX010045052.1:570062-609799 GCA_001517045.1 Pseudotsuga menziesii
ACACCAAAATTCACCTTTAGATTCAAATCAATCAAGATAAGGAGGGGTCCCAGAATTGAAGTGAAAAACTACAGTCGGGGAAAAGGTTGCGGCAGCAAGAAGTAGTAATCAAAGTTAAGCTCAAGGGAAGAGTAAAATTTAACATGGTATCAGAGCGTTGTCTCTAAAAGAAACCAAGGGTTTACACTGTGTTATTGTAGAGAGTGCACAATGATATATCGGATATGTGAGATTAGGGTCCAGATTTGTGGTATATCTATCATATATGTGAAAGAAAAGTCCATATATGTGAGAGAACACACCAGATCTATCAGATCTGTGAGAGAAAAGAATAGATATGACATAGAGAGGGTTATCTTGTTCACTAAGTACAGATATACATATCGGTTTGATTTAGGAGGGTTTGAATCATAGTTTTTCGGATCTACAAAATCATGGTGATCAGACTGATATTTGAATATAGGTTGTATGGAGGCACCAAATTTAGTGCATGGAAGGAAAGAATATCACTATTTTTGAGTTATGGGATATTGTCAAAGATCCCATTAATTTTCCAACAAATGAAACCGATTGGCCACATAAAACAAGAGGAAGGTGAAGGCCAAGTGAAGCCTTATAGATTCCATGAAGGATCATATGATTCTACATGTGAGCAGAAAGACACATGCATATGAGATGTGGGCATCATTGATGAATCTTTTATATAATAATAACGAGAACATAAAATGGTGCTACAAGAGAAACTTCATGTTATAAAGCTACTCAAATATGATCCTATTGCATATACTTGGTAGTATCACACAAGTTAAGTACAAACTTGGTGCGGTGGGTGAGAAGATTGTAGATGCAGAGCTGGTTCAGTTAGCCTTTAAATGATTTTCCAAACCATAGGAGACCTTGGTTCATTGTATCATTTCTAGAGAGAATATTCCAAACTACGAAAGATTGTGGGATGATTTCACTCTACAAGAGTTCATATTGGGATCCAGTCAGTCAGACCATAAGCATGGAAATTATAAAGAGGACATAACACTTGTGAGAAGAGGAAAGGGAAAAGGTAAGAAGAAATTCAGAAGTGGATCTACTTCGAAGGGTGAGAAAGACTTGAGTAAGATTTGGTGTTACGCTTGTAACGAGTATGGGAACTATGCAGGACAATGTCCTATTAAAATGAGGGGAAAGAAGGACGATGGAGAATTTGCAGCGACCACTGAGGCATATGAGTTCACTTTAAAGTTCAAGAAAGAGTTCTCCCTCATCTCATTTGTGTAAGGTTGTGACAATAATAAACCTCGGGTTGAGATTGATCAAAAGTGGATAGTTGAAAGTGGGTATGCTAGCCACATGACAGGAACATGAGATGTATTACTCAATAGTTTAGAGACATGTCCAAATTGTCTCGTCTAGTGTGGAGAGGACATAGTGCGTGCAGTAAAAGGAGTGGGAAAAGTAAGGTTCCAACTTGAGTATGAAGAAATTATGGAAGTATTAGGAATAATATTTATGCTAGGGATAAAGGAAAAGAGTCTCTCAATTCCAAACTTGGAAGATAAAGGATATGCAGTAATGTTCAAGAAGAGAAACATATTCATTTATACAATGGAAGTGGATTGAGTTGAACCAGTATTGATAGGCAATCAAGGAGAGAGGGAGTACATAGTACAAGGACAACCTACGTCAGGAGAATATGGAGGATATCATATTCTACATTAGTATCTGAAACAAGAAAAGAGATATAAGCTATAAGGATTGAAGTGGACGTGCCTGGTAGTCAATCCTTAGTTCAGAGAGAAGAGAAGGAAGATCATTCTAGTACTAACACGAGCTTAAGTTGGTTCAAGATGGAAAAAATGGAAAGTGTTTAGGAGCGAGATGGGACATCTCAAATAACTAGAGTTATCCATAGGTCTATAGGGTGGACTACAGGACCAGTAGAGGGATGGATTTTATAGATTGATTGAGATAGAGAGAGAGGGCACACTTCTAAGAGAGAGAGGGTGTATTTCTTCATCATGCATAAAAGATAAAAGAACATGGGCATAGAGGGTGCACTTCTTTAGGGAGAGAGAGGGAGTCACTTCTTCCATGGATTGAATGAGGCATTTCATCAGACATTTCAAAGTAGAGTAGAGAAAAGGGTGCATTCCTCAAAGCATCAGTTGCAGTTGTTGCAGAGTTTGTCTTTGTACCCGTATCTAACACACCGTTCAAGGAATCAAATTTCTCTACTTGTAAAATTATGAGTGTAAAGCATTCTTTATTTTCTCTCTAGATCGGGATTGAACAAATCCCTAAGTATTTGTTTTCCCCATTGGGGTTTCCAAGGTGAACATTTTTGTACTGTGTGATTGGCTTCCATTTCCGCTATACACGTTAGAGAAGATAATGAGTTTATGTATTGCTACTTATAAAATCATATATGAGATTTATGTTTGTGTGTGCATTTTGGAATTTTATTAAAAGTAGTAATCAGAGTTAAGCTCAAGGGAAGAGTAAAAAGTAACAATGTCTTGAGGTTAAGAAAGGGATTGAGATTAATAATATTCAACTCCAAAACTATTGGCCTTTTAAAATCAATATCATGTATTCCCCAAATTTAAAAGCAAAACCTATTCAGCCTTGAGAAAGAATTTTATAATAGCGAACATAACCAAGAACCAGGGGCCATTTGGACTATATCCATTCCATTTTACACTCTTTGTCCAAGTATTGTCCTAAGAATTTTTTGACAGGTTCCTTTCAAAATTAATCCAAAATTTGGTATAGGATGATGTCCTCACCTACCACTATCCTTACCTTATCTTCTCATCACCAGAGAACCCACATTGCTTTATGTTGCTTCAACAAGTGTCCAACCTCCATTTTTTCTATGTTGTTAGGATTCCACCTACCATACCTCCCAAATTTAGACCAATACCCACAAATGAAGTGAATAATTATTTGCTCATACAATATTATTTACCAGAACACCTAGAAAATTCCATAAGCCATAAGGCAAGTATATATTAATGATAGGATGCAAGATAATTACCATGGTTGATAACCCGCCTATTAAATAAGGCTTGGGAATTGTGAAAGAAAGGTCATGTCCTTTCATCTTAAGTATAATTAATTATGTTTATTATTAATGATTTAATTATATTTATTTTATGTTCGTTACATTGCCTTCCCCTTAAGGGAATCTTTGTCCTCAAAGATGTATTGACATTAATGTCTGATTTACTTTAATCTATCTTCTCGGGGTTCTTTCCCTTTTTGTATTTGTGACATTTGAGGAAATGAGTCGATATGAATTACAGATTCCCCAGGAGAATTGTCGCATCGTATCTGCTGTGGTCCACACCAGATATTTTTTTATCGGATCTCTAAGATCTTTTGTGGGACGATTCGTCTCAATTGTTGCTTAGTATGTCAATATTTTCGCATGTCCACATAAGTTTTCTGTGAATATTCATTTTGACCCTGTCGTTGGTCAAAATGACGATTATAATTAGGATGTCTGTAAGGTGTAGGTGTTGTTTGTTCTTCTTTCTTGTTGACTGCGGTGAGGAGTGTCTTCACTTCCTCAATTTGATTTTTGGATGCATTTTCCTGGATTTGTGCTTCTTGGTTCTCTAATAGATTTTTATGATTATGAATCTTTTCGATTCGTTCATCTTGCGACTTGTTTTTAATTTCTAACTCCTTGATTTGATTTTGTAGTTCCTGATTATGATTATTTAGACACTCGTTTTCTTCTTGCTTTTCCAATATTTTTCCTTCGAGGTCTTCACTGGAGTGTTCCCTCTTGCTACTGTTTTTCAATTTTTTGATTTTTGTAATTAGTGTTTTGTTATGATTTCTTAATCTGAAAATTTCTTCAAAATTGTTGGATATTATTTTATTACTCTTTGTGATCTCCAGCTTGTGTTCCTTTTTAGAGTCGTTATTTTGTTGTTGAAGAAATTTTATCTGTTGTCGATACTAGTCGACCACTGATTCTTGATCTTCTAATTTATGTCGTGTGTGTGTTAGTTCTTCATCTTTGTCGTTAACAAGTTAGTTCAAGCGTATTATTTCTACTTCGTAATCACTTATTTCTTTCTTTATATCTTGATTTTTTTGTCTCTAATTGAAATCACTTTTGTCTTTTAATTTCTCAATTTGGGCAGACAAATTTTCTATATGAATTTTCTGTTCGAATTTTTTTTGTTCCTTGTGCCCTTTTGCATCTTATGTAGTCGAATCAATACTTCCGATTTCATATTCATGTCTTGTAACTCTTCATTGTCTTTTCGATAACGTTTTAACTTTGCTTCTAATTTCTCTATTTGTAGTCGTAAACCAGATTCCATGATCTCCGATTTCTTCGACACTAGATGATGATAGTCTTCGATTTTCAATTTTGTTTTCCTTTGACTATTTCTTCAACAATAATTGGTCTTCTTCATTAGGTTACATAACCTTTTTTTAACAATAATAATGGTTGTATTTTTCTTTTTATAATAATTATTAATTATATTAATGTTTTTATAAACTATATATATATATAGTTTAAATAATAATTAACTATTAAATAATGTTTTATTATTATTTAATATAATAAACAATTTAAAATATTATAATATATTATGAAACATATATTAAATAATATATGTATTTTGTTTGTGCAGGTTGGAAGGTCGCGCGGGTGAGGTGGACGCGTAGAAGGAATAATAAATATAATATAATATTTAAAAATAATAAATATAATCACACAAATTATTTCAATCCTATTCTTTTTAATTGTGATTCACTTGTTAAGGGCTACATCCATAGAAAGAACAAATACCTATTATTCATGAAGAATCAAGGTACCTTGATTTTCCAATGTCCAACATAACATGTAACGAACTAGATTTGAAACTGGGTGAGAAGCATCACAACCAAAGCTCTCAACCACCCAATCTAAACTTTGTTAACATATTTCAATCTTAATATATATTTTATAAATAAAAAAATTAAAATTTTAAATAAAACATATAACTTATTTATAAAATTATTCCATAAATAATTACTTACTACATTTAAGTTATCATTTATTTTATTTTCATAATTAACTTTACCATTTTGTACAAACGAAGTGAACTTTCATAGGATTGTACAGCAATGGAAGGACCCGAGATCCCAACCATATCTTTTATTAATAAAAATTACAAATCATATCATTCCTCGTAATCATTCTCCTTTCTTTTTTGCCTTCCCTTTCAAAATTTTAATGATTGATTCAATCCGTTGTGTTCATATGCCTTATTTTTTCAACTTATCACCACTTGTAATCATTCATGCAAATATGACTATATTTATTTTAAACTTAATCATCGTGCACATGACATTATTAATTTTGTTCGTAATTTATGACAATTTTATAGATTAAGAACTTCCCAATGTGGATTTAACTAGACTCGTAAAGCCATCTTCTTTTAGTGCTTTGCTTTTGGGATCTCACTCGATTACTAACCTTGACAATTTTATAAATTTAACCATCAATATTTGATAAAGTTGTTCAATAATATTTGGTTATGGGAATGGTTGATGGAGTAGAAAAGAGAAGACATAGTCATGTCAATTCCCCTTTAAATGATGACTTTGATGACTTCAATCACCTCAAGAAGTTTATTGGACAAACTTTCCTTAATAATAAGATGCGCTGAATATATATTTTGATTGATTTGTGGGGGCAATACACTAAGTAGACAAAAATTCTTTCAATAATATATATATATATGAATTATATATATATGATTGATTTGTGGGACAATACAATAACTATATATATTTGATTGATTTGTGGGACAATACAATAACTAAAAGTTGTTTTTATTGGATAAATGTTAAATGTAGTGAAAGTGGAATTCAATGTGCTTAGTTGTGGAGTGACAAAGTTTCATTCAATGAGATATATGGTGAACATAAATATATATAGAAATGATTGACTGATTGATTCGTGGGACAATACACCAACTTAAGAGTGTTTTCATTGGCTAAATGTCAAATGTAGTGAAAGTGAAATTCAATGTGCTTAGTTGTGAAGTCATAAAATGGATGATTAGCAATATTTTTGACACGTTGATTATCAATATGCATCTAAATAGAGTTTTTCATATGAATACCAACCTCATTAGGGACTTAATCTAGATAGTCTCTTTACATATTTCTACTAATGCTCTATATTTCACCTTTGTAGGAGAAACTATATATGTTTGTTTTGTTAGCACTGTATGTTGTAAAAAAATATGAGTTGTGGCCTTGTTAAAGGCAATTTCAATTTTGGGTAAATACTTAAAAATCACTCCTCTTGAGACTTAAATATCATTTTTTTTGGGTGAAACTTTGTAAAAAATGAAGTGGTTGTTTTAGTTGGGCTTGTCGAGGTATTTCAAATTAGCTAAGGATGATAGAAGACATAGTTTGTTTGTGAAAGTTAATCATTACTATGTCCATTGTAATACCATGTGGAAGTCATGTACACTCCTTTACTAACACATGTGAATATAGCCATAGATGGTTATCCAAAAATATTACAATGTACGTAACTAGGTAAAATTGAAAAACATAAACAATATCAAGAGAAATTATATGTGGAAATTCAAATAGTATGCATGCTCCTAAGAAGAAGAGGAAAATCTAGACAAGAAGTCATTATATGGTTTCTAACATACAATGAAGGGTCAAAATCTTACCAACATATGGATCCTAAAACCAAGAAAATATACATAAGAAGATACGGTGTATCTTATGACGAGAGTGAATCCAATCTACTCTCCACACAGTCAACTACTATAGATTTTGATCCTATAAACATATTTAATGATGATGAAGACATTGATGATGGTAGCGATAATGAGTATGGTGGTGATGATCAAATAGGTCATGTAGCTCCATTATCAAGTAGTTCCCAATTATTCCCAACTGGCATATTAGTAATATTCTAAACGTAAAATGGATAGATTCCCAAACACATCCACTTCGAGACCACAAACTCATATCATGGCTCATGAAGAATTAAATTTGGCTTTTATTTATGAGCATAGTTGTAGATTCTTTTGAGACCTCAATAGTTCATGAATCCCAAGATCCAAATCCTTGGAAATAATCCATGGATGCTAAATATCAATTTTGATGAAGAACAAAACATGGAATCTTGTTGATCTTTCAATAGAGAAGATACCTACCTATTGCAAGTGGTTGTTTAATATTAGGTAAAAAAATGGTAGAATTGACGAGTAAAAGGAAAGACTTGTAAAAGAGGGTTATGCTAATAAATAAGGGATTGACTATGAGTAAAATTTTACTCCTACAACCAAGATAAATACAATCAGGAATTATCTCTTCTATGGCTACAAATTTTGGTTGGAAATTCCATTAGATGGATGTGAAAAGTTCCTTTCTAAATGGAGATATGTAAGAATAAGTTTTCACTACCTAACTAGAGGTTTTTGTCACACCTAGTTAAGAAAAAAAGGTACGCAAACTTATCAAATCCCCATATTGTATCAAGTAGGATCCTTGAGCCTAGTACATCAACAATAATGAGCATCTTGTGCAACATGGATTCCAATGGAGTCCATATGATCCAAAACTCTACCTCAAGGAACAAGTGGGTGAGGTTGTGATTCTCATTGTGTATGTTGGCAATCTACTCATCACTAGTAGCTTAGTGAAGATGATTTATTCCACAAAGAAGGATTTCAAGTGACTATTCAACATGAGATATATCAAGTTACTACACCATTATCTTTGTTTGGAGACATGGAAAAAGGGACATCACATATTTGTGTCTCAAATGAATCATGCCTAAACTATGCTCAATAAATAATGAATAGTTGATTATAAGATTATTGCAACACCCATGGAGACAGTAATTCAATTATCTTATTTTAATCCATTGATGAAGGTAAATGTCACCACATATCATCATTTGATTGGGATCCTTATTTAGATACCTTGCACTAAGCTAGATATTAGCTATTAGTTGTATGTTATCTTTCACAATTCAAGGAAGAACCAAATTTAACTCACAGGAAAGAAGCAAAGTGAATATTGAGATATGTTTAGGGTACTCTGGAATATGGCCTAGAATAAGATAATATTGATCTATTTTTCTTAATAAGGATGCACAAACATAGATCATGGAGGTTCTCTTGAAAATAAGAAAACCACCTATGGATTTGTTTACTTTTTGGGATCTAGTCTTGTGTAATGGGCAAGTAAGAAGCAAAATACCATTATCTCAATTTCACATTGAATAAAAATAACATGTTAGGAAGAATGATCTATGAAAATATGTGGCTATGTCACATAGTTGTAGAATTGGGGGTTCCATAGAAACAATCAATGATATTGTACTATGATAACCAAGGTGGCCTACGACTTGTTTGCAATCTTGTTTTTAATTAGTGCAAAAAAACACATCAAGTTTTAATTCCATTTCATACATGAGCATATTCAATTACACAACATTCAATTCTAGTTTTTCCCTACTCAATATCGATGTGTAGATGTCTTCACAATGTTACTTGAATGTGGGAATTTTGAGGCATCTTGAGATTATCTCTTGTACTCTTAATACAATGAATTAAATAAGAGGTAGAATATTAGAATAGTTAATAAATCATAGTCCATATTAAATAATTTGGTTAATAAATCACAATGTATATTAAATAATTTATTGTCAGTGGTGTTCTAATATTGTTAGAACATATGCTTAGACGAGATATAATTATTAGAGTTGTTGGGATGATAAGCTAATTATAAGTTTAAGCATCTATCCAATAGAAATAACTTAAAACTAATATGATCTTCTTTAAAGGGAAAAATTAATAAAAAATGTTTGTATACATATGTCTATCAACAAAATATAATACAAGTACATTAAATCAAAGTAGTAAGATTGGAGTAGGAATTCAATACAATTCGTAATGATGCGGAATGACTAAAATACGATAATAGACATCTTATAAATACAAAAAAACATACATTTTTAATTTAAAAAATATCCCAAATTACAAACATAGCATATCATATCATATAACAATGTTTAGGATTCCATCATCCACATTTAGAACTTCAAAGAAAATATATAAATAACAAAAACAACAAATAATACATAGTAAAATTGCTTTAGTCTTGACTTTTAATGTTTATGTTTACATTGTTGTGACATTGTAATTTTTTTGAAATCTATATTTTTTAAAATAATTTTATAAATATTTTTTATGGAAATTTGTATATTTATTAAAAATTGCAAATCATATTCACTATTCATTATTTTATAGCTACAACATATAAGACTCTTGATAATGTAGTAAAACTTAATTAAAAATTTAAAATCTATTTTTCAATAAGAATTAATTTGGTCAATGTATCCTATCTGAACTATGTGGAATATTCACCCTATTTGAAACATGTCCAGAATTTCCGTATCGAAAGTGTCAATACAATTGAATCTTGCTACTATGCATCAAATCCAAATTTGTGAATAAATACTTTGGTAGGAAAAATAATGTAGCTTGAGCCTTTTATGGGCATAGTTCCAAGAAAAGAATATGGAGAGGACATTGATATTGGAGATGTATTTTAGTAATCGAAGAAGAAAACAATTGTTGACTTGGAAGAAAATGAATATTATCTTCAATACAAGATACTTTATAAGTAGTCAAAGTTGTGCATTCAATAGGTAAGAAGGATACAATACTTTAAGGATCATTGGAAATGTTTGCATTGAGAAGATTGTAATGAATATGTAGAGGTATGTGCATTTGTTGAATATGTCAAATCTACTTTTCAAGTATATTTGAGGTTGTGTTATGTATAACATAAGCAAACCTAACAATAGGAACATAGGCTTCACATATCATTATTAGTTTCTAACCGACCATGGTAGAGTATCTCTAAGGATTTCACTACAATATTGACAATAACTAAGAGAAAACATGATACATGTTTATGATTATAGAACAATTTGTCAAGATGCATGGTATAATACCCCTCAAGAACATGATCAAGGGTCATGAAGAAATTGAATGATTCCACTCAAATGTATCTATACTTTTTGAATTGCATCATTTAATTGTGTTGTATCAAGATGCAATATTTTTTGGTATGTTTTGATAAACGCATAGTAAATAATCTATAAAAATATGTATCCTTCTACTACACTCCATCCTTATAGTGATGGGTAGACTAAATGGTTGATAAATTTGTTATATTTGCTAATAAGTTGAAATATGACATGCTATAGTGGGATACATTCAAAGACCTATGATGAAAAACTACTATATATTCAACACTTTTATAACAAGTATTGTCACAATAAATTCTTCCATTAAAAAACTCTTTGGGATCATGATATGGTTATTTTCCATTTTCACTCTTTGATGTCATGTATGGACAATGAAAGGAAATTGCAAAGGAATATTTTTTGACATGTTCAATAGAATTTATCTAAAAGTGGAAGAACAAATCGAGAAGAGTTAAATGAAGTACAACCTTCAGCATGACTTTCATAGGGACGATCATAAATTTTCTATTGGACAAGATTTGTCTCTATCTCAATATATAGAAAATGCAAGAGAGGCCAAAAATTTGAATACATTGAGATAGAGATTATTTGAAATAGTCAAATAGGTTAGTGACAATGCATTGAAATTAATTCTACTTTCATAGTTGAGAATATATTTGGCTTCAAATGTAGATAATTTATGTTTATATGTATTGTCCTTCATGGTTGGAGAAGAAGAAGAACAAGTCATTTCGATAATTGAATATTTTGCACCAATTGGATTTTTGAAACTAGAGAGGGTTAAATATTATAGCCCATGGTTCACGATACTAGAAGAGGGAATATTAAATTCAAAATATGAACATTAACGAGAGAACAATGAGAGAATCAAAGTTGCATAATTGTCTACTCATTTCTTATTGGTAGCTCTTGGGGACCAAAAACTCCCCACTGGGGTGCTTTGATATGAAATGGATCATTACAAAGTTAAAATAGTTTAGCTTGAAATATTGAAGGATCATGTCAATGAGGGTTAAATATAAATGCATCAAGCTCAATGAATTGACTTTGTAAGGGAGTAAATTTGATTGGGTTGCATTGTTTTCTAAGATAATGGGTGTTAGTCTAAGGTACATAAATCTACTGACAAAGGATTCCTAATTAATTTGGCATATACAATTGATATGAAGAGGATCTTAAGAATCGATGATTACTTAAGGAAGATGTCAATCCAACCCACATGTACCAAGAAAACAATTATTATCATCCAATATTATGCACATGATATTTGGAGGTGTAGAATATGATTCTAACTAAATATGACTATAGTTAACCAAGACCTTAGTCAATTCAATATAAAAAAAGGAAATGGAAGGAAATTGATGAATTACATTCCTAAACTATAGTGAAAAGTGAATTTCCTCTAACAAGAGAATCGATTAGATCCATCATTTTGTCACCATTTTGTAATGCACATAAATAAAGATCATAATTAAATAATTAATAGTAAACATAATTAATTGTACTTAAAGATGAAAGGGAATGACCTTTCATTCACAATTCCCAAGCCTTATTTAATAGGTGGGTTATCAACCATTGTAATCATCTTTATCTATTCTATCATCAATATATATATTTGGCTTATTTGATTTACCAATTCTTTTGGTGAATTCATTGTGTGAGCGAATATTTATTCGGTTCACATTTTAGGAGTCAACAAACTACAAAGGAAGAATGATGGCATGAGGGATGTGAGGACCCTTAGCCATGTAGGTGAGATCACTTATCAAGTAACATCATAGCCTCCATGTTGACTTTACCTAGGATGATTACATCCCGAAGAACTACCATAAGAGTTTCTTGAATTTCAATTACTATTTTACCTTCCAAAGTGGGATCTTCCAAAGCGGGATATTATAAAAAGGCATGCGGGGAGGGACAAGGTTTCAACCGCCAATGTTTTGGTATCATTCATTGAATACAAAAGATTATTTCCAACAACAATAGAATACAATTTGGAAGGTCGACTAAAGCATAGTAAGGGAGAATCATCTTGTTTCCATTGAAGTTTTGACATGGTCATATATGTTCTAGACAATCCCTTTCTAATGTATAAATTTCACCTTAAGAATAATAAGAGCAAAGCAATTCATTTGGAGTTCGAGTTTTCCCAATTAGGATTTCTTCACCATAAATATTTTGGTCCCTATTTATTTATTTATTTATGTGAGTTATTGTGGTTTTCCTATTTTCATTTCTTAGTTAAATTACATAATCAAGGTTTAGAAACACACGACCAAAACTAAACACAAAAAGAAACATAAATAAATTGCTATAAACATAGATAAATTGCTATAAGATCCACATTGTTAAGTTGTTTTTACCACATACATACCAACCCCAAATAAGTGAGCTCCTTAAATGTTAATTAAACCAAACTAAACCATAAAAATACAATAGTTAATAGATGCTTGTCATAAAAATATTAAAAAAATATTTTCAAATTTATTCATCCATTTTTAACTCCGTCCCAAGAAAGTTCATAACCCTTCCAAAGCAAGGAAAAAGATAAAAAAAATCTAAATATATACTTTGGCCATGCTGGAAAAATGCCTAAAAAGATGGCCATTTATTACCAATAACAATTGAGATAAAGACCTATGATTATTGATATCACACTAAGTATTTATATTTTCCCATAAATATTTTCGGAGTTTCACTTTACTGGTATTCAAACAATTTGAATTTATATTTTTTAATAAATCTAAGAAAGAGTTTTCTACGTTTCAATTTAGCGTCACTTTATTGGTATTCAAACAATTTATATTAATATTTGTTAATAAATTTTTGAAAGAGTTTTCTACGTTTCAATTTAGCTTTAAAACAGTTTATAATGTTTTGTACTTTAACATCTAAATTATGATTTTATATTTGTTAATAATATACTAGCCTAGATTCAAACTCTAGGCTTTATCAAGTATTGAGAGGGATTAAATTTTTTAAGTGCTTTTTAGGTATTAATACACCATTAAAACCAATCAATGTAGCTACTAATTTATGCATTAATATTAATACACCATACACTGAAACCTATACAAAAAAAACTCATGCAAGTTAATGAATTGCTAATAAAATTCTGAAATTCAATATATTTTCAAATATGACACTTTTCAATTTGACTATATTTACAATTATAATTAAAAAAAAATTAAAAACATATTTAGAAAAAATGTGATTAAATTTTTTTTTTTTATTTAAATTATTAAAACATTAAATTTCTTAAAACATTATAATATTATACTATTTTCATTATATTTTAAAAACCTTATTTTTTAAAAGCATTTTTACTATTCAAACATTATAATATTATACTATTTATAAAATGACTATATTTTCAATTATATTTTAAAAACTATATTTAAAATATAATTGAAAAAAACTTATTGATATGCATTTCTTTAAATATTTTTATTATTATAAATAATAAAATATTAAAAAATCATACTTTAATAGTTATATTTCATAGTCCTATAATTAAAAAACCCTTATTTAAAACCTTGCAATACTATCTTAAAAGAAAACATAAAATTGTTTCAAACCTGAAGATTACATACATTTTAATACTATCCTAAATATAACTTCAAGTGATATTTAGGATCATGTTAATATGGTTCTAACTCTTGAATAAATTAAAGTATATTAGTATTCAAAACATCTACCTCATACATGGTTTTAAAACCATGTGTAAGGCCTCCTAAACCATATACAATAAAACCATGGGTTGTTTAGGAAGCTTTGCACATGGTTTTAAAATCATTTGCAAGGCCCTCCTAAACCATGTACAATAAAACCATGGGTTGTTTAGGATACCTTACACATGGTTTTGAAACCATTTGCAAGGCCCTACTAAACCATGTACAATAAAACCATGGGTTGTTTAGGAGGCCTTGCACATGGTTTCAACATTTTTTTGCGGATAATTAATTAACTGATTTATTATTATTTTGTTAGGTATGAACATTACAACATATCCCCATATTGGGTTGTTTGTGTGGCGGACATTGTTTTTGGGGATAATTAAAAAAATTATTTTTTATTATTAATTTTAATTTTGTGTAGGCTGACATGTTGGCTATAAAATTTATTATTATTTTATTAAAGCTTCACATACAAACGTGACAACATCTTTCTCATCTTTCCCATACTTGGCTGGAGAGCACCTAGCTTCTCTCGGTGCAACAACATCTCTCCCATACTACGCTGGAGAGCACCTCGCTTCTCTCGGTGCAATAATTTTAACAAGAATTTTTTTAGTTTTAAAAACGATTTGTACAATCACTTTTAACGTCAAAAGAATCTTGTAATATCAAGTGGCCAAGAAATTTGCACTCATAATTAGAGTTGATTAATCTTTAGACCATTCGTACCTAAAGTTTGGCAAGTTTTTTTGCCAAAATCTGGCAGAAATTGTTCAAGGGTAGTTTTTAGTGATTGGAATTGCATAAATCAGATGCCCCAAAGGTAATGGAGGGTGTTGAATTTATTTCTGCAATAAAATTTGCAATTTTAATATTATAGATCTCATTCGGCCAAATTTACCTGAAAAGATGCAAATGGTCTAAAGATTAGCTAACTCCCTCATAATTGAATTAAGAAAACAATCTTGTAACATCACCTCGCCAAAAAAATCATACTCATAATGGAATTCATGGAGAGTAACACCTAATCATTGGACCATTATTTTGTATCTTACATTGATGAAAATAGATTAAGAGAAAAGTAATGTTTTGTCACATTTATGAATCTCCAATTAAGTTTCACAAGGAGAAATCAAGATGTTTTACTCAAATTGAAAAATAACGTGTGATAATTTGTATAAATAACGTGTGATAATTGGTATAGAGATAATGAATTTAAACATGAACTTAGACAAAATTTGGGAATATATGTTTTTATAGTGGGTAGACATAGAGGTGAGTTCATGAAGTTGACGAACTTTTTAAATGCAACTAGATGTAACTGGATTTTTAGAAAATTGATCATATTTATGCCATAACTTTTTATTTTTCTCAACCATTTAATAAAAAATTATATGTTATAAAAAATCCAAGCCATCATCATTACATTAAAACCTTGAAAATATGCACTAACACTTGGCGTTCGAGGTATTCTCACTCACATAATTTTTAAGAATATCTAAAAGTACTCATTTTATTTTGGAAAAATAATGTCACACTATTACTATTTGTTATCTACATGTTTGCTTATTTTGGTATATTGATTCAATCATTTATGCACTCAAAATATTAGAAAAAAATAAAAAATGAGCTAGTTGGGAACATCTTCAATAATTAAAATTTATGTATTTAGAAAAGAGATTCAATTTCCTACATTTCATGTTTCTTACTAAAAGCTGTGTCATCATAGTCTAATAACCAGATTTAAAAGAAAGAAAATTACATTATTAAAAAAGAAATTTAAAAAGTTTTAAAATTAACCACCAAATATTTGTATTTATATCATCATAATTCAATAACCAAATATTCAAAATAAAATAAAAAATACAATGAAATGGTAATTTAAATTAAATTGAAATACGTTTAATTGTGTTTAAAATATCTTAAAACTTGAGATGCCCTACCATATGTTGAATTAAAGATCTATATGACTTTTAGTTAAACGATTCTTGGTATCTCTAAGAGGACGTTTAAATAAAGTCTTTTACCAGATTTGTAGTATGCAGGATGCAGGTAAGGTAAGACTCAGCAGGTAAACCATGGACTGCATTGATTTGAGGAAATGCTTTAGCATGGGCGCTGGAAAATAAATGTGAGTAGGAAAGCAATTCTGAGAAAGAACTAAAACAAATATGAAAAAATAATATTCTTATTACAATTATCATGAAATAACAAACCGAATAAAAACGTATTCCATGAATGTGGACTCTCGAGTATTGTTTGTTGTGGTCAAAAGTACTAAATCTTGCGTATGAAATATTGTTTGTGGGTGTTGATAGTTTGGTCTTATAAATTACTTTTCAAACTCTAAAATTCACACTTTGGGAAGTTCATTGGTAGTTTTTGCAATTGTGAAGAAATAAGAAGATTTAAACACTTACATCTAGGAATTGCAAACTGAGGATGCATGGAAGCTCTTATGCCAAATATCATCAAATACTCGTGATTGCTTGCAGCAATGTTGATGCAGAAATTGTCAACATTGATATATTATTTGTTGTTGTTGAAGATTAGATCTAAATGGTGAAATCCTCTCCTTATGATGTTTAGAAATATGTTATTCCAATAGCGCGGAGCCTCTTGAAGAATGTAATTTCACCTGTAGTTAGTTAGTGAGTTAGGTGGCCCATGGTATTTTCTGATCTATGGTATTCACCCATAGTATCGTCATTTGTATTTCCCATTTATACTCAGTGTTAATAATGAGAAGGCAATCGATCTGCCCATAGTGCTTTGTCTGCTTCATTGTTTTCTTTTACATGGTATCAGAGCTTATAGCCTGATCCATTGTTCGGGTAAGCCTTTTCACAGAGTGGAAAGCACTCACACTTCGAAGCCATTTGTCTATTTTTTTCCAGATCTAAACTTGGGCTTCCTTTTCCCTAGCCCTAAAAAAAGTGGTAATTTTTTTTTGTTATTCCAAATCTTATCGGTCATTTTTTTTTCGGGAAAGCCACCGCACTCTTTACTTTCGAGAAGAGCGTTACCCAAATAGACCACCGCAATTTTCACATAGTGAAAGAGCGGTGCCACCGCCACATGTGAAGAAGCAAAGAGTTTTACCACCGCTCTACTTGCATTTGGAAAGCGCAGTGAAACTCCGATACTTACACCAAAATTGGGCATCGCGCCCCCTCATCGCTCTTGTCATTGAAGAAGGAGCGATGCTCGATTTTATTAAAAAAAGGGAGAAAAGACAGGGAATTTTTTTTTTTAGTCATATATCATGGCTAGTACCAACACATTGAAGTCGATCTCCGGACCCGTTCTGACCGGAGCCAAATATGAGTTTTGGTCTATCAAGATGAAAACGTTTCTCCAGCACAACAAATGTTGGGATATGCTCCAAACTGAGTTCAAAAAACCAGATACAAATACTCTAGCCACAATGAGTAATGTTAAGAAAAATGTTGTCAAAGCTCGCCGAGACCGAGATCTCACAACCACATGGCTAATCCAAAGTTGCATTGAGGAGTCCATTTTTCCATGGATCTCAGGAGCTACCAACACATATCAAGCTTGGAATCTGCTTGCATCGGCCTACAAGGGAACCGATTGCATTAAAACGGTAAGACTGTAAAGCCTACGCCTTCAATTTGAAAGTTTGAAGATGAAAGAGTCAGAAACTGTAGATCAGTTCATGACCAGGGTTTCAGGTATTGCGACCCAATTCCAAACCTATGGTGAACCCCTAGAACAGAAGATAGTTTTTCAAAAGATTCTTCGGTGTCTCACCAAGAAGTTTGATATGGTAGTGACTTCCATAGAAGAGGAAAAAGATTTGTCTTAGTTCACCCTAGAAGAGTCGATTGGATCTCTTCTATCTCATGAAGCATGATTCAATCAAGAAGAAGAATCATTGACCAATGGATTCAAAACCTAGGCCTCCTTCAACAGAGGCCAAGGAAGAGGAGGATGAGGTAGAGGAAGAAGAGGTTGAGGGTCTCCAACTTTAGAAGACTAAACCAGTCACATTCAAGAACACTCGGATCATTCAAATCACTCTCACAACTCTCGAGTTCAGAGGGGGAGAGGAAAGACATGGACCAATAAGTCCAATGTTCAGTGCAACTACTAAAAGAAGTATGGCACTATGAACGAGAATGCAGAAAGAAATAAGCTGGGCAGAACAATAATAGAGCCAATGTGTCTCCAAAGAAGAAGAAGGCTCATCACAGGTGATGTTTCTATCTTATGAAGCAACTGAAGAACACTACAACTCAGATCTATGGCTACTAGATAGAGGTTGCAACAATCACATGATAGGTAACAAGTCCCTATTCTCTAGTTTGGATTCCTCTGTTGTCACAAATATCAAGCTAGGGGATGACTTTCTGGTTCCAACAAACAAAAAAGGTACTATTCTTGTACTTACTAAGCAAAATGAAAAGAAGTTCATTCATGAGGTGTTTTATGTACCTCATTTGAATGTAAACTTGATCAGTATAGGTCAATTGCTTCAGAACCAGTATGACATTCGCTTTTATGATACATACTGTGCTATCTCTGATAAACCCCCTAATAAGAGACTCATATCCAAAGTTGAAATGACCAAGAATAGAATATTTCCTCTTAGTCTTAGGAGTGCCAACCTTCCATAGTCTGTAGCCCATACAGTTTCCAATCTAGATGAATCCTAGTTATGCCACTATAGATTTGGTCATCTTCCTTTTAAGAGTCTCAATCTTCTGCACAAATAGTCAATGGTCAAAGGGTTACCGGTTATTCATGAACAATCCAGCACCTGTGAGGATTGTATCACTGGTAAACATCAAAGGGACAGGTTCCCCACTTCCACATGTCGAGCCAAAGAACATCTTGAGTTACTTCATACAGACGTCTTTTGACCCGTGCAAACCCAATCCATAGGAGGTATTTTTTAATTTTTGACCTTTATTGATGATTTTAGTAGGAAAACATGGATTTATTTCCGTAGGTACAAATTAGAGACCTTCTCCAGGTTTAAAGAGTTCAAGGCTCTCACTAAGAAATAGTCTGGAAAGTTCATTAAAATGCTCAGGTCATATGGTGGAGGTGAATATGATTCATAGAGTTTTCATACTACTATAAGCAACATGGCATCCATAGAAATTTCACCACCAGATACACTCCATAGTAGAATGGAGTAGCTGAACGGAAAGACCAGACCATCATGAACATGGCCCGTAGCATGCTGTCACACAAGAAGCTATTATATGAATATTGGGCTAAAGTTGTTGGATGATCAGTCTACTTGCTCAACAGATCACCCACACTGATTGTCCAGGACAAGATTCCTGAAGAAGCATGGAGTGGCACTAAGACTAGTGTCGCACATCTCAGAATTTTAGGTTCTATTGCATTTGCACATATACCTAATGAACTCATAAGAAAATTGGATAAGAAAAGTGAGCGATGCATTTTCATTGGTTACAGTGAACAACACAAGGAGTATAAGCTATATAATCCCATAACCAAAAAGGTTGTAATGTCCCAAATTTTGCATTGGGTCACAATGGACAAATCACATTTTCCATATTCATGAAAGTTGTCAAATGGATGCTAAAAGTCAAATAATTGCCAAGGAGGAAAATCACTAATTTCCTAGGTTGGGGGTGGAAGCTTTGAGATTTGGAATAAGGAGGGTAATAAATGATGTTTATAAATTAGAAGAGGATAAATATTTAGTAATATAGCTTATTAAATAGATACAAGAGAAAATTGAAATGGCTATGAAGAATGGAGACACATGGATACTATGGGGCCCACTCAAGCTAGAATTCCTATGTTAAATGGAATCCTTCTCTTGTAATTTCGAATATATGGGAAGCCCAATGTTTTGGGATGGATTATGAGGTTAATATACATGTCCATATACTTCATAGGTCGAATTTGGGATTAATTGTAACTTACATGGGAGAGGAAGAGCCAAATGGGAGTTTCATGGACACTTGGCTAGATTCCCCTTGCATTTATGACATCTATGACACCAATGGTGGAGATTATATGACAATTATGACACAAGTCAGATATAAATGTTGAGATAATGACATTTAATTCCTGAATAGAGCATATTAGAGGTCGAATTTGGGAGTTGGAGAAGGCCAAGAGGCTCCTACTCAAATTTGGGAGAAGAGGGAAGGTGAAGAGAGAGGCCACATGGCATAGCATGAGCAGCCACACCAATTCGACTTGGATTTGGTTTATGGATATATTTGGAACCTTATAATACCAATAATATTTATACAATACAAGGATCAGCCATGAGAAGGATATTTTTGATCATTTGATGAATTTGGGTTTTTGAAGAG
This sequence comes from Pseudotsuga menziesii, assembly GCA_001517045.1. Lineage (NCBI taxonomy): Eukaryota > Viridiplantae > Streptophyta > Pinopsida > Pinales > Pinaceae > Pseudotsuga > Pseudotsuga menziesii. The sequence continues at coordinate 590,111 of LPNX010045052.1, forward strand.
AGAGCTAGTGGATGACTAGTTCCTTGCCTTAACCAATTTCGAGGGTGAAAGATTCCCATCCTAATTGGTAATTTGGATAGGACACTTAGGTATTTCAAGGAGATTAAATGGAGTCATAATTTATAGGTACAAGCTATAGAAATATCATGGACATCTCAATATCATCTTGTTCTTCCATTCATCTCAAGTTTGCTCACCATATTTCAGCTCTATGGAGTGAGGCGCACTTGGTGAGCTATTCATCTCTTTGAGGGAGATTCTCTTGCTTCAATATTTTGTATTCTGGTGTAAATTATCTATATCTCAAGTTTTAAAATCTCTCAGGTAGAAAGGCCAAGATATCTCATGTATTATTTTCCAATATTGAAGAAAAAATGCCATTTCCCCAATACCTTGTTGTAAACTCTTGCAATCTTGATGGAGTCGAATATATGTGTGTACCATTGATGATTTATGAAAGAATGAACTGTAATTAATTTATAATATGGGTTTCAATTTTATTAACTGATAATTTGTGGTCACTGGGTCGAATTTCATATCTTTTGGACTAAACTACATCTCGTTTCCCTAAGGGTCCAAAACTAGTTTTTTATATCTGATTGAAGAAAGTGATAAAAGCCATGGGAGTTCGATTGGTTCTGAATATGATTCTTTGATAATGTATTATACATATCCCCTAATTCAATTTTATCATTTGAGTGAGTTTTTGTACATTTGGGAAGCCATTCCAACAATTACCCAGGAGGGATTTAAGCCCCAAAATTGCTAGTTAAAGCATCTATATTATTTAGAATTTGATATAGAATTGTAGAAGTAATTGGAAGGCCATAATACACCCATGAAAATTATAATTAAGTTATTATATCTCTCATACACCTTCTGGTACAATTCGAGAGCATTTGTAGCTATTTGGAGTCATCTACCATTGGGGGTTGGAACCTCAAAACTACTAGTAAATTCATGGAGTTCTCTTGAATACCTATTCGACCCAGAAACCACATTTGATGCTGTAAATATACTTTAATTAATGTTTGATAACAAATCCAAGTATCATACCCACCATTAGTGAAGGTTGTACAGTTCTTGGAAGAGATTTGTTACAGGACCCGGGGGAGATTTCCACCTCCCAAATTGACTAGTCTTGTCCCAAAACTTATTCCATTGAAAATTGCAGACCATGGTTGGGTATATCAGTTGATTATATGTCTGATAGATGTGATCATATTTCCCATCACCCCTCAGGAATTTCCCCACCAATTTTGAAATCAATTGGAGGAATTTTGGGATCAATTGAATCCATTTAACTAGAGTTGGAAGAAGTTGAATTTCAGTACATTGTGAAATAATTGAAGAATTGATATTTTGATCAAATTTCCAAAAAATGGGACATTACAATGGTATTAGAACATGATCTTGGAACCTGATGTTGTCTGATATTTATGAGTAAAATAATTCAAGGACCACCATTATATATTGAAACCAAAAGTGCTTTTGTTGAAGAGGAAAAAAAATAGTAGGAGAAGGCGGCAAGTTTTTGGGGTAACTATGACTAGGGATGAAAGGGAACCTTATATATTGGTAAGGAGCATATAAAAATAATGGAACCTATATTTGAAGACATGAACAAGAATATTATTAAAGGATTCAAATTGTTGGCTATCCAAAGTTGGGAAAAATATATTGATTTTAAGAAAACCAAGGGGAAAAATGCATAAGTTTGCTTGAAGGAGCAAAAGGAGGAGACTCATGAACCACCTAGTTCTTAAATAGGTGAAGTAGAAGAAGTAGTACATGAAGAGGATAGAAATTCACTCCCAAGTGACTCTGAAAAATATGAAGATACATCACATGATTATGAAGAATTTTCTATTGAAAATATTGAAGATAATTTTGAGACACATTCTACCTTGGAAATGAAACAAAGATAATATGATGATGGAAGCTTGAACTATGAAATAGTACCTACTAATGGGTGCTCAAACATCTATGTTGGTGACATAGAGATAAATTTTTAAAGTGTTTCTACAATCCAAACTTTCATTAAACATGAAAATGAATACCTTGTAGCAGTTGAAGAAGAAACAAGATCAACTTCCCCATCACCACTTGAGCTTCATGAAGTTGGTCCAAGCAAGAAGGAAGAAGATGAGGAGGTTAATTTGCAAGAGCCTCATTATCTTGAAGGGTCCTTAAATATAAATGAAAAGAAGATCCAAGAGGCCCTTTGCATACTCCATGACACTCAAGCATTGGTATCAAATTCTTGTTGGAGAGCTACTTCCTTGGAGGAGCCATCCTTCCTTGAAGACATGGAAAATATTCAAAGAGAAATGTGCAACATCAAAGGTAATTTCATGTCCTTGATTTTTTATAGAAAAAATTTCATTGAGCTTAGTGAATGGTTACATGAATCCTACTTGAAGAATAATGAATTTATTCATAAGCTCACAATTCAAAATGAGCAACTTCTTGAAAAGTTGCAAGACACTTGTTTTTCCTCCTGTGTTTCATATTGTCAAATGTTAGATTGTTTGGAGGATTCTCATGACATGGTGGATCATGAGAGATGTAAATTTTTGAATGAGGCTTGATGTGTTTGAAGATGAACTTGAAGAGATCCAAACACTTGATGTGGTGGAAGAGGAACTTGAATTGTCTCTTGATGAAGGTTATGCAATTTTTAAAGAAGTGCATGCTTCCTCTACATTGGAACCAATCTATGACAAAGGTTTCACACTTTTGAAGGAGCTGCATGAGACTACCCATATGGATCCTTCCCATGATGAAACTTCTGCACTTTTTGATCATTTGGGTGAGTTAGTTCATTCCCTTACATCCTACAATTCCATGTTTTGCAGCATTAGTCTCAATGAAGTATGGGTGAAAGGGTTCTTTTTTATGGTGCCACATGAGGAGTATGAAACTCCTAGATTTAATTTTTATGATGATATGGTTGGAGAAAATTCTTATTCACATTTAAATCAACATCCTTTATTACTTTATGATGATGCACATCTACATGGATGCACCTATGATATGCATTTGAGTCACTTGAAGACTCATGGTTTTTCTTGCTCAACACTTGGTTCATATGATGTTGGAGGAACTTCATCCGACACTTGAGTGAAGAGGGATATGATTGAGGAACATTATTATTGGCAGCAACATCCTCTGTTATTTCATGATAATATACATATTCATGGGTGTATTGATGAGACTTATTTGAGGCACTTGAAGTCTTCATGTTTTATTTGCTCCTTATTTGGTTCATATTTTGGTGGAGGTTCGTCATTCACTTATTGGGCTGATTTGTAACATCCCTCGCCACCTCGGCCTAGAGCTCACAGTGTAAGTAAGCATCACTGTAAGTATCCACTATAAAACTCTGTCAAGTTATGGTTATAAAATTGATAGGGTTAACGACTGAAAGCTTCGAACGACTAAAACGACATTTGGCGACGAACCCACTAGGGGGAAAGGGCTTTCCGGAAAAGGGGAACTGAGAAACTCAACAAATAATTTGCTGTGTACTTGTAAATACTAAGAGAATAAGGGGTAATGTTTAATCACTAGCATGACAGTCCTTGGTATATAAGGTGGGGTCGATTAAGAAAAACAATGCTTTAATTACTAAAACAAGGGAACCTTGTAACGGTCGAAGTATGGAGAGCTAACTCTTATATTAATTTACATAATACTTGTGTATAGTTGAAAAGCTCTTTAATACCACATTATATATATGCTGAAATAATTCAAATACTCTTTAACCGATATATATATATAAAAAGATAGCACAATGGGAATTGATAAAGGATAATGGCTATTGTGGAGCATCATAATATACTATATATATATAGAACGGGACATTATTTGGCTTTTCCTAAAATTGTAAATATTATGGTAATGCTTGGTTTACACATAAGAGCTTTATATTATATAAAATGGGTATGTTCCACTTTTTCCCCAAATGCTCTCCACATTTAAAGGGGTTAATTTAGTTAAATGAAGAAAAAGCTAATATGAATTTTAGAAAGGTTAAATTTATACTAAAAGTGAAAGCTAAGATGAATAATTAGAAAGGTAAGATATGCTAAAAGTAAAGTTAGTTGCCGATTATGAATTGATTGTTTAAGGAAAAAGCATTTATCCCACATGCATGGGAAGAGAAGAATTTGAAAAACTCTGCGACCTTTTATAGAGGTGAAATGCAAGCTGTAAAGGGGGAACCTTTTTGGGAAAAGTCGCCCGGTTGTTTAAGCCTCCACCCGACTGATATACATAGATGGATTTTCTGGGGCGTGGTAAGAGCAGGGGTTTGGCTCGAGATGGGAGACCTTGAAGGATCTAGAGAACACACCAGGAATCACCCGCGATGATCTGTGGTGAGTGGGTTTTTGTTATTTAACTTTCCTTATAACTGGGCAATACATTTACCCAAAATGCCTGCGTCTAATTTGTGACACTTGGCATAAGATCTCTTTACATCAGAAATGGTAGACATAGATTTGTTGTTCGCATTTAAGACTTTGCATTTTCTTCCCAAACATCGGCAAATGCATACGACCCAAAATTAATTTGATTCTAGTATGGGTTATTGTGATATTCCACTATGATTTTGACAGATCTGGGTTGACTTCCATCATCCCATCAGTCCCAGGAAGGTGATTTAAAGATTGATAATGGTTTTGCATGCTTTTCCATTTGAACTACAGTTCAGTACCTTGTATGCGTTTCTTTTCCTGTGAAATACCCCTTTCAGCATGGTCTGCATTGTGATCATTAATTGTGGCTGTGGTTCGTCCTATCCGATTGTTAGTTAATCATAGATTAGGGAAGGGTTTTCTAAACGAGTGTAAACCTGGACTACACGTGATCCTTATCTCCAATTTGAATATGAACCCAGGAGCATTTATATACCATTATCACCCTTTAGATACATTTTGATCTTTGTTGGTACCTAGCTATTTCCGTTTGCATTTTTTGGCTATTTAGTCAAAGATCAAAGCGACCACGGTGGAAGTTGCTGCATCTTTCCATTGTCAGTTTGATCTCTGCTACAACTCCTTTCTTAGAGTTGTATTTCTTAAATCTCGAACTCTCAATCATAGAACTCTTATATGCATCAATGAGATAAGTGACTAATTAAATTTGTAGGATGGTATTTCAGTACTTAAATGGGGATACAGGTACATGATGGAACATGGGTACCATTGTATGTTGTTGACGCTCGTTTTCCCTTAAAAATATGACATAGCAGGATCTCCCTTTTGAAGGGACAAACCCCCCGCTTGTTCCTCTGTGTAGATTTGTTTTTGGCCAACATGCATTGAGGAGAGTGAAATAGTTACAAACCTTATCAGATTGCAGTGTATATATGGGTGTGCACCTCTTAGATAAAGTTGTACATTGTTATATGCTGATTGGACCCATTATATTTCCACCATAGTTTTGTATGTTTCATTCTCAGGGTTGGAATTATCGATAAAGTCATAATGTGAATACAGTACCTTCTTTATAGAATGCACTTCGAAATATTTTATACTAACATAGTTTTATACTAGAAAGAAATGCATATAGTTTTGCGTTCTGTTGTGGTTTACAAGATGATTTTCTTGTCAATCATGAGTTGACTGAAAACAAAATATGCCCTTGAGCTATGAGAGTAACAAGTTTTGGACCGTTGGACCTTTTCTATGGAATTACTGCTGCTGGAAAGCATTTTTCTTTTGTTGATGCCTAGATTTTCCCCTTTACATGTATTTGAAATGCCATCTTTCCCATTTCTCCAAACCTTACTACCTATATAAAGAATTCAGTGTCTATTTGTATGTGGCTGCAATCTCCATTGTTTCAGGAGTGCAGTGTCTAATTGAATCTGGCTGCGATCTCAACTGTTGCGCTTTATGGGCTTAAGATCCTTAAGATCTGTCAATTATTGGTTATCCTGTAAACCCATAATGTTGAAGTCAGACCTGTACATCAGTAATTTTGGCTACGATTCAGCTTTGGGGAAATCATAGAACATTTTCCCCAAAATGTCTATGAAATATATAGTGTATTTCTTTAGAAACGCTAGATCTAGTTTGGTTGTTTCGTGACTTAAATCTTCAATTATTCTGAAGCTTGACTGTGTTCTTTTATGGATCGGGAATAAGTAATCATTGTCTCGTTTTTGGCTTATCTTTTTAAATTCCTTTGGCAATATTTGAAAGGATTGCTATCTCATTCAAAAAATTGTCTGTGCTTATAAAAATGACGTCGATATTAAAAATAGACATCTTTATTTTTGTGGCTGAAAAGTACTGTGTTTTATAAACAGTATATTCGATTAGATTCAATGCATAAATCCATTTTGCATATGAACTATTTTGAGATTGGGAATCTAACTCTCTTGACACTTGACGGAAACCAGATCTCCACTCTGATACTGATCTGGGTATCAGTTTTAAAATCGGAATTATACCTACGATTGTAGCTAGGGTTTTACCCCTAGCTTGTGCGAATGAGCACCTACTAAGGAAAATGGATTCCTTAGTAGCAGTTCAATAATATGTGAAATAAAAGATGCTAAACAGTAATAACAATTAATCTAAACATGTTCATGAAGCAAAACAGCAAAAAGTAAAGAATGATTTTTATTGATCTGACCTCCAATGTGGAGGTTGGTGAAACCCGTTGTGCTGATCCGAGAGGTTGCTCCGAGCTCCAGGTGTTCCTTCTCTTTCTCCAATGGTGGAAATGGGTTAAAAGGGGCTCTCAATGGTGAAAGTAGATCAATGGTGAGCTAGGGTTTCAAGAGCAATTTTGGCAGAGGCAGGATACTTGTGATTGTGGATATGAAATGAGGGGTCTCCATCACTTATTTATAGTGGTGGAGTACCGATTTAGGGTTAGGGTTTCAACTGTTTAGGGTTTTTTCCTCATTTTCCTCATTATTTTATATTTTTTCTTCCTTTTTGGAGATTTTTTGCTTTTTTGGAGGAATTTTAGATATTTTTTGGAGGAAAAGAGGGTTTTATGGCCTTTTGGAGGCTTTTTAGATGGTTTTATGGATTTTTGATGGAAATATGGTAGGAAAATGGACAAATGAGCCATGTAATGGGGTAGATGAGGTAGTGAACCTTTTTTGGGTGTTAACAGATTGCCCCCTGATGTGCGAGGGCAGGAGCTCATCGTATGGTCGATGGACATCATAAGTCTTATTTGTGTTTCCTTGGGTGTGGAGAAGAGAAGGAACCAACTGAAGCCCGGAACATCGATCTCGAACCAACTGCAAGGACTAAAAAGTACATAACCTCAATAATGGATGAGGAATCATATGATCATCTGGACGAGGTGGGCATTCCCATGCTCGTATCAATATACATAAAAATAACTGTGAGGCCCGAAAAGGGGGACCTGTAGGATACATAGAAATCCACTGTGTATATCATAAGGGTCCAGAAGGGACACAAATCTGGAACATACTGCAAGGCTGACCATGTCTGAGCTGAAAAACTGATGCACTGGAAATGACAGCAGTGCTACTGAATGTGGTTCCAAAGGAACTGAGGAGCTGCTGGATCAAAGTGAAAATGGTCATACTTGCCATGGTACACTGGTCTGGAACTGAACTGGGTACTCAAGGAAGCCTGGAACTGGATGGCTTCCGAATACAATCGCCAACGCAGCCCGGACATCCATGGGAACATGTGACTGGGCATTCCGAAGTGACTCACCAATGTGCTAGAGTTGGGGGAAATCCGGGGTCTTCGACAAATAATGGAATGGATATACATCCTGCGCGATTCTCAACGATGCGATTAAGGTGCTAAAGTCGAGCATGTGAGAAACAACTATTCGGAGAGGCAATGATGACTCCTCCCAAAATGGTCCGTAGGAACTCACCACAGATGGTGATGGGTCCAAGGCGCAGGGACCTCTGGGTCTATCCTCTGGAATAGAGGGGCTGTCGTCGACAGAGGGAGACCTGCAACTATCAAGGCAATGATGTTTCCTTGACAGGAGCGCGAGGTGCAAAACCAAAAATGTAATAGTACTGATGGCAGGGTTGATGAACTGGGGTAAATAACTGGGCAAATAGAGAGGGTGGACTCAAACTTCCTTTGTTCAGAGTATGATGGCGGGGACGATTGGGCAGCACATGAAACTGATTGGTGGTAAAGGGATCATAGTTGTATGGGATCTGGGAAGTTCACTGGGCTGAGGGAGACTCAAGCTGTGGTAAAATGGTAGGAGACTGCAGAATACTCTGAACAAAGGCGACCTGATTGGAGGTGCTGCCGAGAGGATTGATCATAGCGCTAAGAAGCATGGGGGGACTTCTTCATGGGTAAGGGAACTAGAAGAAGTGTGGATAAAGAATGGTACTGCCTTGTGGATTTTACGAGCCCAGGACAGTTCATGCTCGTGGTTGCTTTCAATTTTAAGGAGTCTGAAAGCAAATAAGAAGACTCTGAAGTAATAGAATGGTACTGTCGTGTGGATTTTATGAGCCCAGGACAGTTCATGCTCGTGGTTGCTTTCAATTTTAAGGAGTCTAAAAGCAATAAGAAGACTCTCAATTAATGGAATGGTACTGTCGTGTGGATTTTACGAGCCCAGGACAGTGCATGCTCGTGGTTGCTTTCAATTTTAAGGATTCTGAAAGCAAATAAGAAGACTCTGAATTAATGGCCAGGCAAGGAGGAAGTGTTCAATCAAGGAATATTTATGATGACCAGGACTGAGGGTGGGGGGGGGAACACTGGTGGGCCTCCTTGCGGGGTGAATGAATGGTGGCAAAATAACGAAACATTTACAGTATGACAGGAGTGGATGGCTCATGTGAAATAATCTGATGACGGCCGATGTGGCGCGCAAATCGATGCGGCAAGGTGTAGGGACGCAATGTTGAAATTGTACCAAGTGAGAGCGAGAAATGATCTCAAGCATCATCACGAGCTCGAAAAAATGAATCCGGCTATATGAAAAAAATGGAGAGCAGCCGAAGTGGCGCGCAAACCGAGGTGACTATTGGTATCGAAAAAATGGGCAAAAAATGGTGTAGCAAAAAATAATGCAACGAGGTGACCATCGTGATGGTTTCGTCGTGCTGATTCCAATGGTGGAAACAGGTACAGAAAACGGACTCCGTCTAGGTTCAGAATGGCCAAACAAGAGAAAAGTCAACGGACTATAAATGGTAAGTGGGCCCAACATGACAAGTGTCATTTGTACTATTTGACTTTGACTCGTGATCGTAGTGGACCAGAGCTGAGGTGTCATTTCTGGACGATCCGACCGGCCGTTTTCAGATTCGGGAGATACAGGTATTTTGTCAAAATCATACCTGTGTTGTAATTGGGTTCGGGGGGAGGGTAGTGATTCCTAGGGTTTGTTTGTACGGTCCACGTGGGTGGACCGCGGGTTTGGGGGTCGAAACCGCGGTCTCAGACCGCGGGTTTAGACCGAGACAGTCACGGTCGCGGACCGCGGGTTTAGGCCGTACAGTCACGGTTAGGGACCGCGGGTTCAGGATTGACAGCCGCGGTCGGACCGCGGCTATAGGCCTGACAGCCATAGTCGGAGACCGCGACTGTGGGCCTGACAGCCGTAGTTGGGGGCCAAGTTGTTCTGGTTTTTTGGATGAGTGGGAAGGTCTATGATTTTGATATGAGTCTGATGAGACTTCGTTGTGTGATTGACAGGATGCCGCAGGTGCTATGGAGGGAGCGGGAGATCCTGGATGATATTATGGTCATCATCCGAGAGGACCGTCGGGTACGATCGATGCTAGGGTTGTTCTGGCTGCTGAAGTTTGCGGAGATACCTATGATACGGTCAGCAGCATTGCTGCTGAACCGATTGGTTAGTTTCTGGGAGCCAGAGATACAGGCTTTCCGAGTCTAGGGTGAGAGGGTGGACCTCACCCTGACTGATGTATACTTCTTGACGGGACTGCCCTGTCTGGGCCGGGTGTCAGATACTCAGCCACGGGTGTCTGCGGACATCGACATGGATGATATGCGGGAGCGTTTTTGTGTGGCAGAGGCTCAGGTGCATAGGAATGCACTCTTGGTGAGAGATTTACAGGAGCCAGCAGTACGGGCGATGGCGGCATGTGTGGTGCGTATTTTGGGGTCCCAGTCACCTGAGAAGGTGTCTGGGTGTCAGATGCAGCTCGTGGAGCATGTACTGGCCGGGACTTATTTTGCGTGGGGCCAGATGTTCCTGACCTACGTGCAGCGACAGCTGACCGCAGCGAAGGAATCTGGTAAGGGGTTCTGCTATGGTTCATTTTTATGTGCATTCTTTATGGAGAGGGTCCCCACACTACGGCCGCAGGTGCCGGTCAGAGCGGGAGGCTTAAGGGAGCCTCGGATGGTGCGGTGGGGAGAGATGATGCGCCGCCGTGGTGGCGGGGACGTTGGGCGGTATTTTACGCAGGAGCTGTACCTGTAGTGGCTCCAGCTACCACTGACGCTGGAGGATTATCCATATAGGGATATGGACTTCACTGGAGATCCAGATGCGCCACGGCCACCAGGATAGGCATGGGGGCCTGATGGTATGTATGATTTGTATTGTCCATTTTTTATGTATATGATATATTGTTGATGTATTGGGACTGACAAATGGGTGATTTGCAGATGTGGGTCCGAGGCCACCGCCAGGGCATGTGGTACGCAGAGGGATTGTGGCCGTTCCAGCTTTGCCTAGGCGGGGGGAGGTGCGTCGTTGAGATGCAGAGGGGACACTGGAGTCCGTACGGGCACTACTCGACCGTCTACTGGTGGGAGTGACTGATGAGGGATGGCGGGACCTGGATCCGACCATGGTCCAGGATTGTTTGAGGGCACCTCGGGATTTTAGATCGATTGCGATCCGGGTGGCCATATTGGCAGACAGGGCACGGGCACTGGAGCCCAGACGAGATGAGGACTCGCCGGAGGAGGAGCGGGGAGAGGAGTCAGAGGCAGCGGACATTGACAGTGATGCAGGGTACGACTCTCATTAGGGAGAGTAGGGGGCTCCCCCCGATTTTTTGTAGCTACGGCCTGTACCTTATGAGGCTTTAGGGATGTACATATGTTTTTGTATGGCTGAGTACAGGGGTACTCAGGACATGTATAGCACATGTATTTTTTGTTGATATGTATATATATATGCACATGGATGCATCTTTTTTATGATGTTTTATCATTTGTACGCACGTGGATGCGCTTGATGATGTTTTATATGTTTATATTGCACGTGGATGCAAGTAGTCCAGGATGTGGGGCACGTGGATGCCCCTTGTGTATTTTATGTGTTGTGACATGATTTAGTTATGATTAGGCACGTGGATGCCCCTATGGATGCAAATGTGGATGCAATGCAGTCTTTTTGGTTTTTTATATATATATGGATGAGATGCTATGATGTATGGTGGAGGTGTTATATGGTGTGATTGATATGCCAATCTAGGATGTTATTTGCCATTTGATCTACAACACTATTTTGAGCTCTTTGGACATGTGTGAATGTGATGGATTCAAACTGTCGGCTAAGTTTTTTTGTATGCAGGAATTTTCTAAATAGGCAAGGATCGCGCACTTGGTAGCAGTTGTTGATCTAGGAGACAAGTAGCTGGGAGTCCAAGAACACATGAAGGTGACGTATGCCCATCTGGAGGGCAGCAGTCAGGAGACCGGTCACAGCATCATACTCTGCCTGGTTATTGGTAGCAGCGCCTATACATGTTCCATCAAGGTGAATCAGTTCGTTGGAAGGGGAATACAAGACCCACGCTGCAGAAGCCAGGTTGGGAGACCAGCGGCTTGCGCCATCAGCGAAGCCAATGTAACGAGGTGGAAAATGGTCCATCTGTGGGCATGCAAAAAACGATGAATGTGAGATTATAGTAAAAAAGGTAAAAACCAAAAAGGGAGCAAACTGTACAATGCGGACCAATGAGGTCGCGGTTTCAGTTATGGGTAAAAAGGTTTAAGATACAACCCATTACGGGGGTTGCGGAAAGGGTGGCCTTCAGAGTCAGCTAAAATGTATGCCCCCTTGCCGAGGCAAGTCTGCACAATGTAAGGGCCTTCCCACATGGACTCAAACTTTCCTTTACCGGTTTTGTCGTGGGCTTGGTCATAGGCGAGGACGAGGTCCCCTTCATGGAAAGTTCGAGGGTGAACATGTTTGTCATAACTGGATTTGGAGCGGTTTTTGGCAGCTTCGATGTTCTGGAGAGTGGCACGACGATCTTCATCGGCTTGTTCGAGGGATAACAGACGTTGCTCAAGGGGGGAGGTATCGGGGAGAAGCTCAACGGCGATGTGTAAGGCAGGTATCTGACACTCAATGGGGAGGACAGTCTCTACACTATGAACTAAATGAAACAGGGTAAAACCAGTGGCAGTCTTGGTGGAGGTACGGTAAGCCCATAAGGCAGGGAATAACATATGGTGCCAATTGGACTTATGCCAATCAACAGTGCGTTGGAGTATGGTTTTCAGTATTTTGTTAACAGCTTCGACTTGACCGTTCCCTTGAGGGTAGTAAGCCGAGGAAAATTGGTGTTCAAACTTGAGAAAGGTGGATAGCTCGTGCCAAATGGAATCTTCAAAGTGTGACCCATGGTCTGAGACCAATTGTTTAGGGACCCTGAATCGAGTGATAACATGGTTAAAGAAGAAGCGGGCCGTGGTATCAACAGTACAGTTGAAGGTAGGCATGGCTTCCGCCCATTTGGTGAAGTAATCAATGGCGACAATGATGTGCTTATGGCCGTTCGCAGATGGGGGTCTACACTCCATGAAGTCGATGGCCCACTTGCAAAAGGGACCAACAGTGACGACCGGGTGTAACGGAGCAGGTGGTGTCCGGGCCTTGGGGGCAAAAAGTTGGCAGTTATGGCAATGCTTGACCGCAGTGATGCAATCGGTAAAAAGTGTGGGCCAGAAGTATCCGGTGCAGACGACCTTTTGGGCAGTGGCCATCCCTGAGAAATGGCCGCTGCAGGCACCGCTATGACAATCATTAAGGACCTGTTCAGCTTCCTCGTGTGTAAGGCAACAACGAAGAATTGTGTCGACTCCTCGCTGGTAAAGGACATCTCCTATGAGGAGGTAGCGAGAGGCCCGGTGCCGGATACGACGACGTTTATTACGAGTGACGGTGGGTCGGAACTTCTGCGTGCGCAGGTATAACAAGATATCACCGTACCACGGGTCATCGGACGAGATAGTGAAAAAGTGATTATCGGGTAACTCCTCGGAGATAGGTGGGGCCGGAATGAAGGAAGGGAGATCAGTGATGAGCTGGGAAAGTGCAAGGGCTTTAGTGCTCTTAGGTGTTCGGAACGTGAGGTCATATTCCTGGAGGATAATGACCCATTTAGCCACACGACCTTGCAGGAGACGCCGGTTTAAGAGATATACCATGGGGTTAGAGTCGGCGATGACTGTGGTGTGACTAAGTAAAATGTAGTGTCACAATTTTTGGACGGAAAATACTACTGCTAGGGCTAGTCTCTCCTCATATGGGTAACGCAGGGGTGGGCCGGACAATGTATGGATGACGTAGTAAATGACATGCTCTTGGCGTGAGGTGTCTTCTTGAACCAAGACTCTGGACACAGCATGTTCAGATGCCGAGACGTAGAGGATGAAGTCCTGAGAGAAATCCGGAGGGGAGATCAAGGGGGCTTGTGTGAGAGCTTTCTTGAGGTCTTCGAATGCAACTTCTGCTTGTTCGTCCCAGATAAAGGGTATGTGGGTACGGAGCAGGCGCAAGAAACCATGAACGGTTGTGGCATAATCAGGAACGAAGCGTCGAAGAAAATTGGATCGCCCTTGCAGACTTTGGAGTTGCCAGAGCGTTCAAGGAGAGGGAAGGTCTAAGATGGCTTGGACTTTCAGGGGATCAACAGTAATTCCTTTCTGGGAAATAATGAAACCTAACAATCGGCCTGCCGGAACGCAAAAGACGCACTTGTGTGTGTTCAAGCGGATTTGATATTTGCGACAACGTAAGAAAACTTGACGAAGGTCAGTAAGGTGGTCTGATCGTTTTCGGGAATGAGCTGTAAGGTCATCAAGGTAGACGAGCAGGATATGGACCAAATCATGAAAGCAATAGGTCATGGCCCGCTGGAATGTGGCACTAGCATTTTTAAGGCCGAAAGGCATGACGCGATAGGCAAAGGTGCCCCATGGGGTAGTAAAAGCGGTTTTGTACTGGTCTTCCTTGCGGATTTGGATCTGATTGTATCCGAAAAAACTGTCCATGAACGAGAGGACTTCATGCCCCGCACACGCATCAATGAGCTGGTCAATAAATGGCGTGGGGAAATTGTCTTTAGGACAGGCGCGGTTTAAGTCTCGGAAGTCAGTGCATACTCTAAGGATGCCTTGTTTCTTGTTGACAGGAACAAGGTTTGAAACCCAAGTGGTATAGGCAATAGGATAAATGAATCCTGTCGTGCGTAGCTTCTCAATATCTGCTTTGACAGCTAGGAGTTTTGAGGGATGAATGGGACGCTGTTTCTGACAAACAGGGGGTACATCAGGCATGTGTCAATGTGGTGCTCTACAATGGCAGGGTCGAGACCAGGCATTTCGGTATAGGACCAGGCAAAGATATCATGAAATTCTTTGAAGAGTGTTTTGTATTCCTCAATCTCTTGCTTAGTGCAAGATGCTCCTAAAGCGATGAGTTCGGGGGTGCCTCCGGGGGCAGCGATATCAATTTGGATGACAAGTGAAATGTTGGCCATGTTACCCTCTTCGAAGGTGTCAGGAGCAGGAATAGGGTCCTTGAACCAGTCGACCTTGGGGGGAAGGTAGTCTTTGGATTCAACTGCAAATTGGGTAGCAGTTTTAGAGGAAGATTCATCTAGGAGGAAATAGGAACGATGGTGCATGTCATCCCAAGGATAATCCGGGGCAGTGAGAGCCTCGAGAATCTCCTCATCCGTACGGAATGTTTGTGTCGTCAAATCGGTTGACGAAGGAGTAGTGGTGGAAGAGATCATATAAATGGTATTAACCTCTTTGGAAGAGGAAGAGTCCGGGGGGTGGATTTCCACAATGGTGGGTGGTGCCGTCTCAAGATCCAGATTGTTCATTTCAAAGAGAGCTACTCTATACTCGGGGAGATTGGGACAGTGATGGGAGTAATGCCCATAGACACCAAATAAGGCACATGAGTGGTTAGTGCGCAGGGATTTGTCGCGAGGCATAGGGGTTGGATCTAGATGGACAACCGGGATAGTGGGGTTGTCGTCAAGCAGTTGCATGTATTCCTGTAACGCCGGTAACTGAGGACATAGGTGAGTCACATGGCCCAACTCATCGCACAGCTTGCATTTGGGAGGAGCACAAAACACAGGGGGATTTTGGACTATCTTAGGAGGTGGGATAGCAGTGTAAGGTTGGGGGCCTCTGCCCCCAATGGGTTTGGTAATCAAAGGGGGGGGGGGGGTTCGTGGAGGACGACGGGGTAGCGATACTGGGAGGTGGTTGACTAGTAGTGGCAATGGGTTGCACCGGTTGCAGGATGACATCAGGTGTCGGCGGACGAACGGGAGGTGAAAGATACCAAACGGGTAATCCTAAGGTTAACCCAGGGAGGCTGAGGGTGGCCATGACCGGGGCGCTAACTACTACTGAGGGAGGGAAAAGGAAAGGAATGGTATGGATGGGTGTAGCACCAATGTGAATAGGTACCAAAGGGAGTTGAGGAAACAAGGGTGGTTGAGTAGTAGGAGTTCGCGTGTTATGGGACAGGGTACATAGGTCGGACACTTCAGTGGCGGGTGACGGGGGTGGAATAGATGGGAAGGTTGAGGTCATTGGTGCATCAGAGTAAACGCCCGTCCCCAAAGAAGAAATGAATGAGGTGGTGGCACCCGAAATGGGTTGTTCAATCACGGGGAGAACATTTTCGGGTGTCGTGAGGGCATTGGGATCATGGTAAGTGAGTTGGTCAACCTTGACCACACGTCCCTCATGGGGGAACATCATGGTACGAAAAATAGTAGAAGCAATTGCTCGCATGGCATACATGTAGATGCGGCCAAGTAAAAGGTTATAATCAAGCTGTGCATTGATAACCTCGATGTTTACGAGGATGGTTTTGCCAGCTAGCTGGAGGGGGACATTAGTTAATAGGCCTTGTGGTTGAGCTGAACGGCCGTCGTAGGCTCGCAATGCAGTAGAGGACTGCTGGAGAGGGGGGGATCCCATTTTCTGCCAGATGGAGGTGGGCATGACACATGTAGAAGCACCTTCATCAATAATGCATCGATGGACGACAAAATTTCGAATGGAAACAGAAACTTGGAATGCCAAAGTGGAAGGCAGGCGAGGTTCGGATTGGTCCAAATCAAATGCCATTAACTGTGAATCATTGGGATCGATAGCCCCAATGGCTGAGAGTAAAGTCTTGCGCTACGAAGGACAGTTTTTTAAGACTTCTAACGCAGACATGGCTGTGGGCGATTGGGCTAAGTCATCGACAATGTTGTAGTTGGAAGCATCCCGCGCATTGGGGTTATTGTTGATACGGCGAAGTGGGAAACGGGGCGCTTTAGGAGCGCCATCTAGTGGAGGTGGAGGTATACATAACGCTTGATCAGTGGGATGAGCGTCAGTAGGTGTATCGGCGGGAGGGGCATCAGGGGTGGAGCCATATTGGTTCTGTTATCTCCCAAAAAGTACACCGTCATTTTGGGTGATAGGATGGGTTAAAATTTTTATATCTGTGAGTCTTGTGCTTCAAAAGGTAAAAAGACAGGTTTCGGCAGCTAACTCTGTTTTGCAGGAAGCCAGTTAGCTGCCGAAAGGGCCCATGTTCGGCAGTTAAAGGCGTTAACAAAAAAGACATAAGCTGCCGAAAAGGTTTTTACAAGCAAAATTAAAAGATTTGGGTCCGTACTCAGTTCCACACCAAGCGAGCCTGTGTTCTAGCCAAAGTTTCAGTCAAACGAATTGCTCCACGTTCATTAGGCTCTCTCTGAGTTTCGAATCTTTGCCCAGCTGTTGTTACATGTTTCTGTTTCAAGGCTTCTCTCACCGATGGAAATGAAACTAGAGTGGCTTAGTGAATGAGAGTTCAGTCATCAANCTGAGTTTCAAATCTTTGCCCAGCTGTTGTTACATGTTTCTGTTTCAAGGCTTCTCTCACCGATGGAAATGAAACTAGAGTGGCTTAGTGAATGAGAGTTCAGTCATCAATGCTAGGAACGAACTGAGTTTGTCCGAATAGTAGAACTGCTGTATAACTCATAGACTTACCTCTGAAGTCCTTGGTAACTTGACTTAAAGGAACCAGCTTTCTGTTACATTCATTATCTCAAAGTTGCAGTGACAGGTCATCATCCAGCTCTATGACTGATAATTAAAATCTTCAGCTACAAATCAGGAATCATAAACGAACTCCTTCTTTCAACAAATAACTGAGACTCCAAATGGAGGGTATCTTTAATCAACTGAGAAGGTATCTAACTCTCTGATTCGAGTTAAGAGGAGCTCGGCAAAACATTAATAACACAGATCTGTAACAAGAATTGGAGAATTTTGCTGAAATCGCGTGATCTTGCGGGGAAATTTTGACGGCCTTCCCGAACTCCAAATTCAGATCTGAAAGCACCAGTAGATAGCTTATGATCTGTAGATCAAAATCGACTATTCGAACGTGCAAAACGGACATCGGACGGTTAAGAAAATCGATTTTTTCCAAAGGCAGTTTTTTCAGGATTTCTACAGCTTTCGGCAGCTTAGGCGAGCCCCACAGAGCTCATTAGCTGCCAAAAGGACGGACTTCCGGCAGCTAAGGCACGAAATCAACAGAGTAGTTAATTGCCAAAAGCCTGTTTTTGGCAAATTCTCTCAAATTTCGCCCAGATCGCGGATTTATTAGCTGAAATGGCAAAAGGCTAATCAAAACAAATGCATTATGAATTATCTTATCAGGATCTAAAGGGGTTACGAACGAGATCAAAGTCAAAGTGGTTGTTTTGTTANGATTTATTAGTTGAAATGGCAAAAGGCTAATCAAAACAAATGCATTATGAATTATCTTATCAGGATCTAAAGGGGTTACGAACGAGATCAAAGTCAAAGTGGTTGTTTTGTTAAGTTTGAACATCTTTTTAAGGAAACAACTCTAAGATCAAGTGCCCCAATTCAAGGAATCAGTTCCTTATCTTTGCAATTACTTTTCCATGTTGATGTTCCAGTTAACTGAACCAGATCCACATTTTTAGGATCTGGAAACTATTGTGTAAAGGCTATAAAGCCTGAGAACCAAGACTTTGTAGTGGTTCGATTTTGGATGCATTTTTGCTATGGTACTCAGCTTTTTCATGTTAATATAGATCACAGGCTTCTCTCAGCTTTGATGTCAGTTTCCATTTTCTCTTTCACTGTATCAGTGTTGTCTAGCTTTGAATGTGAATGTTTACTTTGCATTGTTTAGCTCACAGCTTGGTATTAGTTTCTTAAATGTCTCTCGAGCCCTACTATGTATTGGTTTGGTTACATTTTTTCTTCATCCACCTTTGATATTATATGCTGATTGATCAATTCTTGAGAGCACTGTTTCATTTATTTATCATACTGAAGGTCTGAATATCATGCTCAGATTTAGTCATCCCATTGATCCATCTTTACAAAAACACCAAAAAAACATTGAATTCTCAAGTTACCAGGCATACCTAGCTTATAACCCTAGGTAGTTTCCTGGAGAGCTAACAAAATGGCGTCGTTGCCAGGGAGCGAGTTGAGAAGCTGATCTTCCTGGGAGACGACATAGATCTACTCTTTGATGATAGACAAGGGGTAGACACTTATTGGTTATAATCATCTATCTGGCGACTCCATGAAGGACGAACTCAGTGGTGACTCCATTGTTCAAATTCTGTTGGTGATTCCACTGGTATGACATGAACAGAATCTTAGCCAAGAGGTATGCGTTCTGTGATTTTTCAATTATTGCTGGTTTTCCTAATCAAGTACCTGCTAAAGATGAATGGGAGAACAGTCTTCCTAGATTTCAAGGAGAAGAGTGGGAAGTGCCAGCTGAACATTTGCTGGACTTTCATGACGACATGCACCGGTTGCAGGTAGTGCATGAGGATGTCCAGATCCGGCTCTTCTGTTGTTCATTAAAAGGGATTGCCCGTGATTGGTATCGGTCTTTGCCTAATGCAAGTATCAGTTCTTTAGCAGACTTTCATGCTGCTTTTCATGTGTTTTGTAAAGATATATTCTCAGCTGATCTTCTTTTTCCTGAGTGTTGCCATGAGTTTTATCTTTCGAAAGTAGATCTTCAGGGAGAGTATGCAGCTGAAGAAAATACTCTTCATCTTGACCAGGAGATCATTGATTCACCCCATGATAACCTTAGTGATGCTTTTGACATCATATCAAATGCACCTACTGATGTATGTTGTCATGAAGATGATATTATTCCCTCTGAAGAGTTTGAAGATGTTGAGCAAAATGACATATCAGCAAGTGACAGTTTCAGATCTGCAGAGTTTGAAGAGGACAGCTTACAATTTCCAGATTTGCAGGGGCTGTCCAATCATGATCCCGAATGTATTGATGATGCAGCAGCATGTGTTACGAGCAGCCCACACCTTCTAGACTTGCAGACAAAGGTAGATTGCAGCACTTTTGAAGAGAGTGATAAAGGCGAGGATCTGAATGGTCC
>LPNX010045055.1:0-21440 GCA_001517045.1 Pseudotsuga menziesii
ACACAATTAACCTTGATAATTTAACAGAATCACCCAAAGCTTGCACTTGGCTTGATAATATGCTATCTTGAGAGTTTTCTTATACCCAATTTACAATTATTATTTTTTTTAAAAATTAACTTCCGTCGCTTAAGCGACGCTTATAAGTGTCGCTTATCCAACGCCTAGTCTTTAACTACCGTCGCTTATCCGACGCCTAGTCTTTAACTACCGTCGCTTAAGCGACGCTTATAAGTGTCGCTTATAAGAACTATAAGAACTAGATAGATTTGAAATCAATCAATTCCAGAGTATCTCATTAAATGGAAGAACTTACCCACAGAAGTTTCAACATGGGAAGAGGAGTCCTTTATACAACAACATCCATAATTACTTCAGCATTGAGGAAAATAATTTTTGAATGGGAGGGGCATGGTAAGCCCTTAATGATGGCATATTACCCCATATAGTGTGGTCCATTACTCCCTATATTGTGGTGCATTACATATTATTTATATCGGCTTGGGTATATTAGTGGATCTATTGGTTGTTATTGTACAACTTTATCTCCTATATATAGGAAGGATATATTCTCATTTTTATCATCATAGTATCTTATATTGTCTTTTGTTCTTAGTACATTGTGTAAGGATGTTCCTCCCTCAAAGAGGATTAATATTTATCTCTGTAATTCATTGTTAAGGCATGTATTACTCTCTTATTGTCTATTTCTATTATTTTTATGCTATTTTTGGGACTTGGTTACATAACACTGTCACAATTAAAGCATAGTCCTTTATTTCTTCTTTTATCCAATTTTTAGGTGTCAACCTATGAGGTGGGATATACTTGTGGAAATTGAACCCAGGTGTTAGAACAATTACACTCACAAAAATTGCCAATTACACATGCAAATTACACACAAAGGAGACTGAATATGGACCAGAACACTAATCTGTATTGAATAAGTGTACAATAGACAACCCTGTGAAGTCATAGGCTGCCACAATAAATAATTACATGAGATATTCAAATGCATAAGGATTCCATTTGAATTTGGTCAAAAGCAATCTTACTAAATCTAAGCAAATCCCCCATAGGTGCATAAAGCAGTTTCCAAATCTGTCTAGGAGCTCACGAATTGGAAAAATCAATTAGGCAAGCTAATAGATGATGGAAGGAAAAATCATACATGCTTTTCTTAGGATAAAAGAGTGGAGGATGATAAGGACAAAAAACAAGTTAACTTCACCTAGTCAAACTTTCCCAATTGCCTTAAAACTCAAAAAAAGCAGGCAATAAAGCAGAAAAAGTAGACATGCGCTAGGAAGGCCAGGAATAAAGTAGATTTGATTCCAAGTGGTTTCCCAAGTGCTCCATGACTCAAATTTAGCAAGTTTGACCACTTTGGATGTGTGGAGGACAACTTGCATAAGGTGGAATATGGAAACTAGGCAAATAAGATAAAAAATGGAATAATTAATATCTAATGTAGCTAACTATGGGTTGATTATTCTAACACCCCCCTTAAGCCTAAATTATGAGTAAAATATCAGAAAATTATAGGGCCTAGCAATAAGGCTTAGTCACCCTTTACACACTGCATGTCCATTTAACCAAGGAAAGAGGCAAAAACCTAATGGGAAAAATCCTCCCTTAAACATGGACAGTAAAACAAAATTTGGAAATCTTGTCATCACTCATGCTTCATAGCATGATCAGCAATCCCCAGTAGTGATTTGAGATTGCTGAATTTATTCTCACAAAAAACTTTGGTGAAGATATCTGCTACTTGTTCTGAAGATGAACAGAAGAGTAGGTGAATGGTGCCATCATGCACGAGCTGTCTGATGTAGTGCATATGGATCTCAATGTGTTTGGTTCTCTGTCTCTGAACTGGATCATTGCATATTTGAATGGTACTCTGATTATCACAATAGATAGTAGTTGATTATTCTGATTCAAAGCCACACTCACCAAGTAACCCCTGCAACCATAAACATTGAGTTGCTACATTTACAACTCCTCTGTACTCTGCTTCTGTAGATGAGAGCGCAATGGCACTCTATTTCTTGCTTGACCAGTTGATTGGTCCTTCAGCAAGCATGAACACATATCCTGATGTTGACTTTTGATCTGTGTTGTCACCTGCCCAATCACTGTCAGTAAACCCAATCAAATCAAGATCAAATTTAAATTTGTAGAAGATCCCATGAGTCCTTGTTCCCTGAACAAAGTTAAGGATCCTTTTGGCTGCTCTCCAATGGATCTCATGAGGCTGATCCATGTATCTTGAAGCCACACTTACTACATAATAAATATCAGGTTGAGTATGTGTAAGGTACAGCAAACACCCAATCAGTTTCCTATACAGTGTATTGTTTACCATAGGTGAAGAATCAGCTTCTTCAAGCTTAACTCCTGAAAGGAAGGGAGTCTTGCTTGGCTTGCAATCCTTGAGGTTGACCTTGTTCAGAAAATACAAGGCATACTTGGAGTGATGTATTTTGATTCCATGTTTGGTTTGAGAAATCTTGAGCCCCAAGAATTGGCTCAATAACCCCAAATCAGTCATAGAGAATGCATGGTTCATTGCATCCTTCAAGGAGGCAATTTCATCCTTTGAGCTTCCTGTAATGAGAAGGTCATAAACATACAAGAAAATAATCATTAATGAACCATGAATCAGCTTCAAATATACATTTGGATCTGATTTTCATCGAACAAAATTCAATGATAGCAGAAAGCTATCAATCTTGGCATACCAAGCCCTGGGGGCTTGCTTAAGCCCATACAATGATTTCTTTAGCCTGCACACAAGAGATGGATTAGTAGAAAATACTTGAGGCTGATGCATTTAAATATATTTATTAATATCTCCATTCAGGAAATCACACTTCACATCCATGTGATGTACCTCCCATTGCTTCGAAGCTGCAGTGGCTAAAGCTAGCCTGATGGAGTCCATCTTTGCCACTGGTGCAAAGGTATCATTGTAGTCTATGCCATGTACCTATGAGTATCCCTTGGCTACAAATCTAGCCTTATATTTTAAAGTTGAACCATCAGAAGCAAATTTGGTTTTGTAAACCCACATACACTGAACTAGCTTCCTCCCTGGGGGAAGATCAACCAGCTCCCAAGTGTTGTTCTTCTGGAGTGAGCTGAACTCTTCTTTCATGGATGTTTGACATATTGGATCATGTGCTGAATATTCATATGTATATGGGTATAATTCAACCATCAGATAGAATTTCTCTGCAAACAAAGGGTCTTTCACACACAGAGCACTCTCAAACTGAGATCTAGTCCTCCTAAGATCATTAGGATTTCCAGCTAGTTCTCCAGCTGCATGAATGGTCTTTGCTGCCCATTTTGGTCTTGTAGGACTGTTAGGATATGAAATTAAATCATAATTAATATACATATCAGAATCAGCAACTTCAACTATCTCTTCACTTACATTTAATGGTTCTGGTGGTGAAGAGGATTCTCCAACTTCCACTGTTGCTAAAGGCTCTTCTTGGAACTGAACACTCCTTTCAATGAAGGCTTTGTTTGTGCTAAAATTTATCAGCTTGTACCCTTTTTAATCTTTAGAGTACCCAACAAATAGACACTCTTGACTTTGGGGCTGCAAAGCCTTCCTCTTTTCTGTTGGAATTCTAGCCCAAGCCCTTGAACCAAAAATCCTGAAATGGGTCACATCTAGCTTGTGCCCACTCCATGCTTCGAAAGGATTCATACCATAAAGATGTTTATGAGGCACCCTATTCTGGATATAGGCTGCATAGTTTATAGCTTCGGCCCAAAACTTTGGTGGCAAAGTCTTAGCCTCCATCATGCAGGTTGCCATCTCTTTCAGTGATCTGTTCTTCCTCTCAGCAACACCATTTTGCTGTTGTGTGTAAGGGATAGAATGTTGCATCTGAATACCTACATCTGAAAAATATTGAATGAACTTAGACTTGTTATACTCACCACCATTGTCAGATCTGAGGACCTTGAGTTTCCTCCCAGACTGATTTTCAACCAAAGCCTTAAAGACTTTGAAGAGGCCAAAAACTTCAGACTTGTGTTTCAAGAAGTAAACCCAGCAATACTTGGAAAAGTCATCTATGAATGTCAATGCATATTTGGCCTGACTCATTGACATATGAGGAAATGGGCCAGCAACATCACTGTGGATCAACTCAAGAGGTGCAGAGGTTCTCTCATGACTAGATTTCTCAAATTTATGCTCTGGGTGTTTTCCTAAGATGCAACCTTGACAGACTCCTTTGGAAAACTTAATCTTTGGTAACCCTATGACCATTTTTTTTTCACTAATATCAGAAAGATACTTGTAATTGAGGTGGCCAAATCTTTCATGCCAAAGCTTTCTAGCATCATTAGCATGAATCAGAAGAGCAGAGGGGTTTGAGTAGGGTAGGAAGTGTGAGAACATGTATACCTTCGAAGTGTGATTTGCAACTCCTTTTGCAATGACTTTACCACTTGAGATCTTTGTGATCTCAACTTCATCAGGGGAGAATATGAGCTTCTTTGGAGACCCTGTGTGGGTCATCTGATACACTGATAAGAGGTTAGAGGCAAGACCTGGAACATACAATACATTACTGAACTTACCATGGTCAAGATCAATCCTCTCTTTGCCCAAAATTTTAGTGAGAGAGTCATCTCCTAGTACAATTGGTGGACCTTTTGACATGTCAAGTGAGGTTAATGCCTCCTTGGTTGAAACCATATGTCTTGAAGCTCCAGAATCAATGATGAAAATAGGTGAGCTTGATGTGCCAGCAACCAATGCATGAACTCTCTCTCTGTCTTCTGAATTTGATCCTCCTTCCCTCTTCTTTGAGCTATCAGGAAGGGAGATTCCATTCTTCTCCAGGAGTTGGGTCAGCATCTCAATTTTCTTCTTCATGCAGGATCTTTCAGGATGATTTCCCTTACTGTAGTATGCGCACTTGCTCATTTCTCCTTTGTTCTTCTTCTTCTTGGGGTTCTTCTTGGATCTTTGGGGATCCTCTGGAGACTTGTTCTTGTCTCTCTTTTGCTCAGGTGGCTTCTTATATTTCTTCTTGCCTTTTAAATCCATCCCTGAATCTCCAACAACTAGAGCTTGGTCTTTGGAAGGTTTGATGATGCCCATCATCACCAATTTATCTTATTCTTGTGTGAGAGATTCCATGAAATCTGCAAGGCTAGGAATTTTCCAGGCTCGAGCTGTCAACTTTGTGGCATGGAAGGTCAAGACAAACACTGAATAGTTAGGGCCAAGCTTCAAGAGTATGGCCAAAACTAGTTTCTCCTCCTTCTTTTCGATCCCACACTGTTTTAGCTGCAAAACAAGGGCTTTGAACTTGGAAAAGTAGAGTTGCAGGGATTCAAAGCTATTGGGACTCAGGGAGATCAATTCATTTTCAATTTGATGTCCCCTCATCTCATCTGTCTTACCAAAAATATCAACAAGATTCTCCCATACTTCATCTGGTGATGCTAATCCATCAAGATGGAAAAGGAGGTCTCTGGATATGCTCAGACACAGGAGACCATAGGCCTCATCCCTCCTGTTGTGCCATTTAATTTTCTCTGCAGCTACATTGGGCTCTTCTTCTATTGCCATAGTCACTCTATAGAGGCCTTTCACTCTCAACAGTATCTCCATCTCTGCTTTCCATTCAAAGAATTTAAATGGAGTCAAGATGATCTTCTGAGATTGATCCATAGCTCAAAAATTGTCCCTTCAGTCAGCAGAATGCTCCCAGACAATGATGTCGAACCTGCAATAACAAATTGGAAGGAGAGAAATTTATCTACAAAGGCTCTAATACCATGTGGAAATTGAACCCAGGTGTTAGAACAATTACACTCACAAAAATTGCCAATTACACATGCAAATTACACACAAAGGAGACTGAATATGGAGCAGAACACTAATCTGTATTGAATAAGTGTACAATATCCAACCCTATGAAGTAATAGGCTACCATAATAAATAATTACATGAGATATTCGAATGCATAAGGATTCCATTCGAATTTGGTCAAAAGTAGGCTTACTAAATCTAAGCAAATCCCCCATATGTGCATAAAGTAGTTTCCAAATATGTCTAGGAGCTCACGAATTGGAAAAATCAATTAGGCAAGCTAATAGATGATGGAAGGACAACTTATACATTCTTTTCTTAGGAGAAAAGAGTGGAGGATGATGAGGACAAAAAACAACTTAACTTCACCTAGTCAAACTTTCCCAATTGTCTTAAAACTCAGAAAAAGCAGGCAATAAAGCAGAAAAAGCAAACATGTGCTAGGAAGGCTAGGAATAAAGCAGATTTGATTCCAAGTGGTTTCCCAAGTGATCCATGACTCAAATTTAGCAAGTTTTACCACTTTGGATGTGTGGAGGACAACTTGCATAAGGTGGAAAATGGAAACTAGGCAAATAAGACAAAAATTGGATTAATTAATGTCTAAGGTAGCTAACTATGGGTTGATTATTCTAACAATACTAAGGAATATCATTCTCTTTGTATGTGTTGGAAGTGGTATTTCTAGGGTCCACCACCATATTTTTACTTTTAACCCTCCTTTACATCATGAAAGCCTTCTCCAAGGATGGTGGATCGAAGAAATGGTCCTCATGTTGAATGATATTTTTCAATGTTGTAATAAAGAGATCCACCAAATTATCTTTTGAAATATTCTTCACTTTGAGAATTAGCTTTTGAAACTACTTGATGTGCTCTGTAACAAGACCTTTTCGCTTGAGATTAACCAACTAGCTAAAGAAGTTGTTGCAATTTATATCCCCATACTGAGAAATAAATTCTTCTATGAATATAGACCAAGAGATAATAGAGCTCCTTTTACGGTCACAAAACCATTTGTACCATACAAATTGATCAGGCTCCAAATATAAGGATGCAATAGTTACATTTTGCAAAGATGGCACCTAGTGTATATCAAAAAATTGATCCATCTCAAATATCCAAGTTATTGGATCATATCCATCAAAATATCTGAATTGATATTGGGAATAAAGTATTTCCTTGGGATTTAGTTGAACCCATGATGTTTTAGAGAATCATAAACTCTATAGGACTCAAAATTCTTACTCTCCAATTGTTATTTTAATTTTCTCAATACGTGGTTGTAATAAGTCCCCTTTTTCCTTCTTATCCTCTTCTTGAGTAGATACATGAGGAATAAAGATACGTTTTATATAATTCATCAATTCCTTAAATTATTGAAGATCTTATTTTCTAGACATCTGTTTGATATCCTCTTTGCTAGCCATCTTATTTTCCAATTTAACTAAGTCATCCATTTTCACATTCCCTTTAATCATATCTTCCAACTTTGACACTCTAAAAGATATGTCTTCCATTTTATGTATCTATGGGATGAATCCTCTAGTGGTTTGAGTGGAGTGTGATTTTTTCCACTTCTTTTTAGTGGATTTTTTAACAGTAAATATATATCAAACCCTAGGTTTTACCACAAATATATCCTTCTACTCAAATTTATTCAAATTCAAAACGCTATACCTTTTTCAAACCATGATTGGAAGATTGTTTTATGCTGACTTGTAACTGAGATAAAATTTGAATTTTGAATTCTCTTGGTATGAAACTTTGTCTTATGGTACACTGACGTGTCCTCTTTCCAATTCCATGAGTATGACCTAATTTGGATTCTCTAGTAAAAATTTATTGCAATTCTTCCAATTCTTTTTATTCAATGTGATATCTAGAAGAGGTAACTTGTACAGTATACCACATGTCCAATATTTTGAATCTCAGTTTAAAATCACTACCACAAATAATATGGTATGTCTTATTTCTTATTCAAGATGTATCACTCAATTTGGATCTCGGATTCCCCAGATATGACCTCGTTCCCCATAACACTTGTTTTAGAGTAGGTTTTGGACTAGTTAAAAACCCTATATTCCAAGACGAATATCTTTGAACCTGTAATGTCTCAAAATCTAAAAATTGGACAATAGATTTATCACCCTTTTCTAGAGATGGGTTGTGAGTACTGTTATTTTAATCCTTGTATAAAATAAATTGTAGAAAAAATGATAAGATGACTTGGTTTGAAAACATGAGCCCCTAAGAAAGAGCTCTGATAATGAATGTTATGCAATCAAGTCCTAAAAATAGCACAAAGATAGCATAAATAGACAAGAAGAAAGTAATACATGCCTTAATAATTAATAATATATATGAATATAAATCCTCTTCGAGCGGGGAACCTACTTACACAATGTACTAGGTACATTAGTCAAGACAAAATACAATGATGACTAAAATGAAAATATACCCTTCCTATATATAGGTGACAAAGGTGTACAATAAAAACTAATAGACACATTAATAGACCTAACACAACATCGATAATATTTAATAAACAACAATATAGTGGGTACTGCACCACTCTATAAGGGGGACTGTGTGGGAAATATTTAGGGCTTAACAATCCAATGTGAGTATTTTCCCTCTAGTACTCGATGAGTCAGAATACGATACATGGAGTTGGAATATACAATGATGGTGGTTTTGCGAAGCAAAATGTAATGAATAAATATTTTGATAGAAATGATAGCTTCCAAATCTTCTCAACATGGGAATATCGTATTTCAAGGCCTGTGAGGCCCTTACTTAAGTAATAAACTATGTTTTCTTGCTTGTTTTCATCCTCTTGAACCAATACCATTCCAATGGTGGAAATGGATGAGGAAAGGTAAAGGATGTAATATCATGTGCAATTGGGGGGATGAAACAATGGAGTATGAGTCAATGCATGTTTGATGGCATCAAATGATCATTGGGCTTGGTTATCCCAAATGAAAGGGACATCCTTTTTCTACAAATGCATAAATGCTTTAGTAAGTTCCACATAATAACAAACAAAATTGTGCAAGAATTTTTCCTTCCCTTGCAAAATTTGAATTTGGGGAAGGGTATTAGCAAGAGGTAATGACAACATGGCTGCAACCTTTAAGGGATCAATTCATATCCCATATTTGGAGATAATGAATCCCAAGAGTCTTCTGGTTTCAACACAGAAAATACACTTATGCGGATTCAAGCGAATATGATAGTTGCATCATTGATGAAAAATGGATCTAAGATGCTCAATATGGTCTTCTTGATGATTTGAATGAGAAAGTAAATAATAAAAGTAAGGATCCACAATATTATTGATATTGTGAAAGGCATACGACATGGCCCACTATAAAGTGACCCCAACATTTTTAAGGCCAAAGGGTAACTTCTGATAAGAAAATGTCCCCCAGCGGTAGATCAAAGTCATATTATGTTGATCAAATGGGACTATATCAATCTAATTATAGATAGAAAATTCATCCATAAATGAAAATACAATTCTTCAGGAACAATTATTAATGATTTGATCGATAAAGGTGGTAGGATAATTGTCTTTTAGACAAGCTTTGTTTAGGGCCCTATAATCAACACAAACTTTGATAGTTCCTTGTTTTTTTTCTAACTGTAACGATGTTGGAAACCCATTTCATTAATGGTATTGGGTAAATGAATCCATCTTTCAAGGTTTTTTTACTTATTATTTAATGGTTGTGGTCTTTTGAGGGTGCACTGGCTCGAATTTCTGTCGAACAGATTTAGATACTGGGTAGGTTTTGATCTCATGAACAACAATGGAAAGATCAATGCTTGATATTTCTTCATAGATCTAAGAAAAAAAGTCACACAATTCTTTAAACAACGTTGCATATTTTGTAACCCCTTCAAGTGGGAAATTTTGGTCAACTTGAATATGTTCCATGATACTAGGTTTCACTAATATGTCAATCAAAATGGTAGGTGTGATATTCCATAAATTCCCTTCATGTGTAGTGTCTTGAGTAAGAATAGGGTATTGAGTTTTTGGGACAATATCTAGTGGAACAATGGATTTGATATTGTTCTCTACCGTGTCCATATGTGGAAGGAAATATTATTGATGATTATTATCTTCCCAAGGTCATTCATCTAGGTTCATAATCTCCATTTTGGACTCATCTGATGGGAAAGTTTGCAAGAGGTAGTCCAAAGAGGGTGTAGAGGAGTCTAAACAAGATGGCAGAGAATAAGGATCCGATGCCATGAGATGTTGGTCATTAGATTCTGAGTCATAGGAGATGGATTGAATTGAATTTTATGTCTCCTCGGTATAAAAATAAGTGGAATAGTGTTACCAAGTGATTCATTTTGATATGGGATAGATATTATCTAAGGATCGAGAGTTTCAGGGGGTTGTTGCATCATAGCCAAAATCATGTTTATCATAGAAACCTGGCATGGGGGATTAAGGGAAGACAAAGTAATTATTCCCATGAGCGAGGATTCTTTAAGGATACCTATCCCCAAACTTTCGTAATTGAATTTGGAATCTCCCAAGAAAGAGACATTATTGGCATTGTTGTTATGAATGTCAGGTGTGCACTAATCAAGTTGGTAAATGGTAACAATTTTCCCTTTCTAAGGAACTTGCACAAGGTGGAATATTGAGTATGAAACTGTTGAGAGTACAACTTCGGGAGTTATTCTCCATGACCTTATGTTGTATTAGGATCTGAGAATTGTGTTTTAATCAAGTCCAGAATATATGTTGTAATTAGATTAATATCTTCTCCATGAAGTTATGTGTTAAGGTCTAAGACTTGTGTTGTATCAAGTTCGAAACTTATATTGTATTAGTTCACATGACATTGTCATATTCGGGAGAGATAATTGTACTAAGATCTTATGGTTAAGATCATGAACTTATTTTGAGGTATGAGATAGAGACAAGGAGGGTCCCTTGGTTTCCAAGGAGGCCTCCTCGAGATTTCACCAATGTCCCCACTTTTATATATGGCTTGTAACCTAGGTAACGATGGGAAATCATTTGTTGGATGCCCTTTAATACAAATATGACATATGGACATGTTATTTAATGGGAATTCCCGTTGGGGATGGTTATTTCTTTATCTTGGACAAAAAATTATCATCGTTGCACGTTCCTCTTCTTTCCTTTTCTTAGCTTGGAGCACATCTAGTTGGGAACCCATTGCTCCTAGAATATCAATTTTGAAGTTTTCCAATAGGTTTCTTAACTCTATACTTGTGACTCCTCCTGAACTGGGAGTATTCCCTTTTAGATTTCTATTATAAGGTTCTCGAAGATTTCTCCCAACTTTCCCCCTACTTCTAGAGTAATTTCTACACATCTCCCCAATTTGTGCGAAATATTTGTGGGAGACATCGCCAGATGCCATGAGATTAAGGCTTTCTACCAGGTCTTCTGAGATCCCTTTAAGGAAGAGTGTTCATACTGCATATTATCGAAGATCATTATGTTTAGATTTATGTAATGTATAAATAAATCTTTCGAGATTGTCTTCCAAGCTCTCATCTTCGAGTTGTTGTATCTTAAAAATATCGTTTCGAGAGTCTCTGGGTTTTCAATACTCTAGATATTTCCGCAAGAATGTAGTTTTCATATCTTCCCAATTTCTGATACTATATTCTCCTAATCCCATGAACCATCTTAAAGAAAAGTATTTCAGTGTAGCAGAAAAAAAAATTAATTTATGAGAATCTTGTAGATAGTTATAACTTCTACAGAGGATGTCAAACTCGAACAAAAATGTGTCTAGGTCTTCATTACTCTTCCATAGAAAGTAGGTAAGGAGGAAGGAGGGATGTTCTTCATATTTACGTCTTGTGCAATGTCTAAAATAGGGAACCCGAAGGTAGTTTTAGTTCTATTTTCTCCTTCCCCTTCATCATTTCTAACCTCATCATGATCTTCATTCTCTCCTCGTCTCTCCATGTAGGTTTCATTCCTAAAGAGTGTGTACCTAGGAGGCTCCTTTCGAGGTGATAATGGGGCGTCCCAAAGTTCTTTTTTGGGGGAGATCTTCCTATGATCAACTATGTTTTTGTTATGTTCTATAGGGATGGTAGGTACTACTATGGAGGTTTCAATCTGTGAAATAATTGTATTTGTTGAGCTGCCAAAGAGAGCTTATACGTGGGAAAGATCAAGAAAATTAAAAAAGTTAGGATCCCCTACTAATGACAAAGTTGTATCGTTCGGGTTCTTTGCTAGTGGAGGATTGAGGATTTCCAATGGCTAACCCTCTTGGACTTCTTCAAAAATGGGGTCCTTAGGATTTCTCGCTAAGATTTGTTAACTGTCTATGGTTTCTCCTATAAAGTATTTAGGTTTCCAAGTAGAACTACTTCCTATTTTGGTTCTCCGATAACTTTCTGCTGAGTTAGTGGTTGGGGTATTTCGCCTCCCGTAAAGGTCAGTAGGAATTTTAACAAGTTTTTGGGAGCTAGTTCTAGCATATCTACCCCTCGAATCTCTAATTCTGTTCATGAAAATATAAACTAAAACTAAATCCTATAATACCACTATTACTGCTGTATTTGGGGGCACCTGTTATAACAGATGCACAGGTTCTTACCTCTCGTCTTACCACTCCCCCACCACCAGCCTATTGCTAAACTTCATAAGGGGATTCTACTTATTCTACCTTATAGAACAACTCCCCGACAACAGCGCCAAAAATGTTGGGTGTTATAATGTCTTAATTAATTCACCAAATATTCAATTATCGACTAAGTTTTGTAATCTTAGAGCTGATACAAAATATATGCAAAGGTAAAAAGGTTCCTATGGTGTCGTGGAAATATTTTAATAAATAAAATATCGAAATATCTTTCAAAATGAAAAACCGAGTCAAACTCTCGAAATTCAACAACTAAGGTAATTAGGATAGGACTCATGTACTAGATTAGAGAATTATCAAGCTATACTACTCTACTCTTTCAACCATTAACTACGTATTTTATAAATGAGACTATTCTAAGGAAGAAAACTATTTCTTTACAGTGTACTAACTATTCTACTTCTTAATATGTGAATTAGAAAGATTTGGAACAAAATTAGAACTCTTACGAAAGATTATGTTATGTAAAACAATATTAGGATTATTAATCTAATAAACCCAATAACTAAACTATACAAGTGGTTTGACAAATGCACATTGATTGAATCAATTTATCTAGCTCCACTCTCCTTGATTGTTCTGAGGATATGCATTCATGGTTATCGGTACTGGAGAAGGAGGTGTATCAAAATGGCTTTCGAAAGAAGTGAAGAAACTGAATGGAATTATATCTAACTTATCTTCTACAAATATATGCAAACTAAGTAGTGTCCAATTGTAGGTGATAGTAAGCATTGTGATTTATTCCATAATCAAATGACTTTAATAGAAAAAGATATTATGAACAACTAACCTATTAATTAAGAAACAAAAACTCTTTATTACTTAAAAGTTAAAGGTATACTTTTCTTATATGAAACATGTGTGAGGAAAATATGACTTAGAAACAAGTAGAAAACTTTATAAAGATGTCTTTTCTAAATCCTATTCTATGAAACTTTTTAGTATCCACACAGTGAAGAAAACAAGTCCTATGCTATGATCAATTTGCAAAGTACTAGTTTGTTCCTCTAGAAATCAACATGTTTAATCCTAGATTCAATATACAAAAAGATAAATTAGACTAAGCTAGAGATATAATTACCAAAAGTTACAACAGTAGTGAATGAAAAAGAATCAGAAACAAAAGAGACAAAACAAAACACAATTCAACACATACTAGGGTAAAAAGGAAGTGAAAGATAGGGATGGAACTTAACAGATACTTTAAATGATCTAGACTAAGGTCTTAATTATAGATATAACCATTGTCTAATTACAAACAGAACATAATTCAAAATCCAAAGATACTGAACTTTAAACAGGTTTGAAACAGAATGGGAAATGGTAAAGACTAGATGAAGGACTAAATGGAGAACTGAACAGACGTTCTGAATGACAGTATGAATGAACAGTTTGAATGGAAGTCCATATGAAGAAATAAATGGCCTAAATGATCTAAATATTAGTTGATTTAGTGCACATGAGAATAAGATGCATAAAGGAAAGTAATTGATCCTATTCAACAATTGAAATAACAATAGAATGGCTTATGCTAATTCATAATTATAGAGAAACCATTATCTATGTGTTGCTGCTGCAACTATTCCCCCAAAAAAATTTACATCTTTTAGGACCCCCTTTAAAATCTTAGTTTTGCTTCTTAGGCACCTTGAGTTTGAAATCCAACATTTATGATTTGTTTTAGCATAGGAAATTCTCAAGAGTTTTTTACTGAGAGGGAAATTTTTCTTTTGGCCATATGTAGCGAATGGTTTTCCAAGTTAAGAGCCACTACAACATACAGCTTTGCGTTTTGATGTCGCTACAGCAAACACTTTCTCAAGTTTGTGCCGCAACAACGAGAGAATTTTTGGTTTGCATACTGGAAATGCTTCTGATTTCTTTTATCCCACTACAGCAGATGGGTTCTAGATTTCGAGCCACAACGACGGGTCACAGTTTTAGTTCAAATGTTGGGTAGAATCTCGACGATTTTGTTCCGCTATTGTGGATGGTCTCTCAATTTCATGCCCGCTACAGCAGCTGATTTTTATTTGCATTTGTCATAAGCATCGTCAGGTCACGTTTGTCCACTGTATCGGAGGATCGTTTTATCTCTCTACCGCAACAGCAGGCGTGCTTATAATTTCATTTAGTAGAACTTGTGCTGATATTTAAGACCCACTATGGTGGATGTATTTCTGTGTTGCTACCACTACGGTGGAAGATTTGCCTCATTGATAACCCGATCCTCATCAGGTTCGCTTCGGCAGAGAAGTTTGAGTCTTGGAGCTGCTACGGTGGCTATCATCTGCATTTTTTATCCTATGTTGTTTTGACTACCGAATCCATGAAAGAAGTGCGGGCATACTGAGCTGATTATTGTGGTTGTATTGGGACATTAGAGCTGGCATTGTCGGGGTTGTTTCTGTTTTGACTTATCTCTTTTCACCCAATGCGCAGCATTTTGGTGCCAACGGCATTTTTCCTCGCACCTACGATTTTAATGTTTTACCTACCGGCTTGAATGATTTTTGCCCGTGAATACTTATTTATACGTCGTTTCAAATTTTTATCACTCATTTTGTTTACGGTAAGGGTTTGAGAGTTGTTGTGTGATTTATCCTATTTGAAGTGTTGAGTGGTTGGCGGAAATCTTCATGTGGAGCTCATGTGGCGCGTCTACACCAAGTGTCTTTGATAGTTTGTCTAGCCTCCCGCCTTCCAGGTAGGCCTCAGTTGTTTTCTTTGATTGGTTGATTTGTTTTGAGTTGCGAGTTATCGTTGGTTGGTACACCTTGCAAAGGGGAGTAGGTATTTTGTTTCTGCTAGGTTTTAAAGGGTATTTCCCCATGCATTGTTAGATATCATTTTCATCATTCTAATTTTCGAGCTCACCCTCGTCACCTAAACTGCTCTGAGAATTTCACTAGTGCGTTCGGAGGTGTTTTTTCCCACAGTCTGTTAGGTCATGATGAGTGTCCAGACGCCTGAGCTTTTCACTGGCATGGAGTAGACTGGTTGCTCGCTTTTGGGTGTTATTAGGGACTATAGTTTTCTCGTCTCAGGAAAACCCCATAGGTTTTGGTTTTATACTTTTCGACCATGGGATGTTGAGCCCGGAATTTTGGACCTAGGGCATTGCCTCCGCGAGTTTCAGAGCATGGCCTTGGGTCATGAATCCTTTAGAGTCTTGTGTCTAAGGGAAAAAGAATGCTTTGCAGTTGATTAGGGTATTTATTTTTTTCTAGAGTGCAGAGACAGAGTCCCTCCTGCTCCAAAGTTTTTCTATCTAAGTTTGACCTGTTAAACTGTGCAGTGTGCTTCCTGTCCCAATGGGCGAGGATGGCGGGGTAATACAAAGTACTAATGTTGTTGTATGGGAGGTTTTACATAGTATATTTTGCTCATTTATTTTTCTCTCCCAAATTCATAAGTTTGTTAATGATGTAAATGCTAAAACTTGTCTTTGTTTTTTGTAGTCAATACGTACACGAGACAATATGATGAACAAGGGGAAAAAGAAAGCCAAAACCAGGGAATACGAGTCAGATACAGAAATTTCACCTGTATCAAGGGTAGAAATAATCTATGAGGATAGAAAGGTAGTCATTGGAGCTAAATCTGAGTTCAAATGGGGCCAGATCTACCATATGCTTGTAGAGAAAAGGGTCCCGGAGACATGGTTGGAAGACATAGCCACATATGATAACATTATGAGATCTGAGATCACTAAGGTTTCAACTAGACCAAAAAAATTTCCTTGCGCAAAAGTCATTGGATGGATTATTCCTAGAGTGCATGCCATAAGGATTATAGTCAACAATGTGGAGGACGAAGGATTTGCATCCTTCGCACCTGCATTTCTAGCAAAAACATATAGCTTACCACAGCCAAAGGTTAGTATGACAACTCAGTGGGTGAAGAGCTTAAAGCTAGACTACGTAGCCACAACAAAAATGATGGTAGTTGAGGGGAAGAATTTTAGACATAAACAATCTGGGGAATATGAGACCACTCATCTTCATACCCCATACAAGATGATAGCACTAATGGTGAATAGGATTTTTGGAAAAGTTGATGGTAAGACTTACAAGTTTGGATGGATTCCTCTGATCTATCATGTAGCCATGAAGGGGACAGTTTTTAACTGGGCTGACATAGTAGCCAAGAACCTATCTACCGCTATTACTGCAACTCAGGAAGGTTTTCTCAAAGGAAAATATGATTTCTACATGGGATCATTCTTAGTTGACTACATATTGTGCCATCACCTATTTGAGAAGCTAAATTGTACATGGAAGGGAGGGAAAGCCCCTATCTATACAGCTTACCAAGTATTATGGGCCCATAAATACCATAGTTATTATAAGTTGATCTATGAAGAATTCTTTATTCCTTTGTACCGACTGATTTTCCTGGAACATTGTATCTGCTTATCTGAAGGTGCCTTGGAAACTATTAAAGAATATGGGGATTACTTCTTCTCTGAAGAAGGTACATATTTGAGCATGTATGGGGGAACGAAAGCACCCTCATTGCTACCGAAATATGTGACAGATTACATAGTTCACAAAGAAGCTGTTAGAAAACTTTTCCTGGATGGATTTGGAATCCACTTGTTCGATCTAAGAAGTTTGTGTTCCCACCATTACCCTTCTATGTGGGTAGTTACAAGTTCACTAAGGTCAAAAGTGCCCCTGAGTTTGTTAAGGAGATGGAAATTTTCCATTTCGGGGAAAAGATCTTTCACCAGAATGATTCTCAAGGTAAGTTTGTAGCCTATAAGGCAGCACTCAAAGTAAATTTTGAGTATGCTGATTACGTGGACAAAGACAAAGAAATGTATAGGAACATTTACAACATGACCACCTTGAAAAGGCAGCTGAGACTGAAGACCATAGTAGCTGGAGATAAAGGTAGTGGAAGCAGCAATCCAGAACCAAAGAGCCAGGAGGAGGAGGCTACCAAAAAAGTAAAAGAAGAAACAACACCAATACTAGTAGAAGGTGCGAGAAAGCTCTTAGCTGAAGAAAATTAGTGAGAAAAAGAAGAAGAAGCTGCTAGGAAAGAGAAAGAAGAAGAAAATAGAAAGGAAGAGGAGGCTATCAAATAAAATATTGTTGATCTAGAGAGGGCCATAACTCAAGAGGATTTAAATCCAGGACAAGAAGTACAAGACCAAGAATGGTTCACAGAAGAACAAAGCAAGAAAGATGAAGAAGATCTAGGTGGTGAAGATCAAGGACAAATCCCTATTCGGGATAACCCGAAGAACCCTCCATCCACATCAAGCAGCATACTTATTGGAGGGCATCTCCCTATGGTGGAAATTTCGTTGGTTCCATTTACCCTGTCCAAGCAGTACGATGTTTCATGCCTGGAAGATATACGCTTTGAGCCTAAAACAAAGTCCATTGTATGGAAAAAAGAGAAGACTTTAAAAATAGGAACCCAGCCACCGATTACCATAGTAATTGAGAAGACAATACTGAGAAATGTAGAACAAGACCCGAAACAATTGGCCTCCATGGGAATTGCAAATACATATGCAAATGCTCATAATGTTGATAAACTCATAGAAACCCTTGATCAGCTTAAAGGGAAAATAGAAGAGATGAAGGAGGTTTTGAGGAAAGAAGAAAGAGTAGGCAGGGAATCAAAGAGGAAATATGAAGCTACTCTTTCAGACTATGAAAAGCTTCAACAAGATCACAAAATTCTAAGGGAGGAAAGGGATGAGTTGAAGCTATCAAACATGGCTTTTGAAAAGGAGAAGCAGAAGCTAAAAAGCAAGATAACATAAATGGAAGGTTAGAAATCTGGAGCTGATCAGCAAGAAGAAGAGTACAGAGCTAGGATTATTGAACATGAAGCCCAGAAAATCTCCTTAGAATTACTCTTGAAGGAAGCCAATGATCAAAGAACAGACATCACACCCCTGAAAAAGAATGCCCTCTTTCTCAGGAACAAAATATATCAATTACAAGTAAAGATCGCGGAAGAATTTTTCAAGATTAGGCAAGTAGAAGCTCGACTGCAGGAAATCTCAGTTAGCTACCAAATTCAAAGAAAAAACCCAAAAAATTGTAGAAATCATTCAAGGACATATAACATGGTTGGAAATAAACAAAGAGCCTCTAGAAAACACACCAGTCAAGAATCCTGAAATATTGCAGCTCGAGTATGAACTGATAGGATTCAGTAATAAAGCTGCTGAAAAATTGATAGATGCGCAAAAATGTATAAGTGCTCAAAACTTATAATAAGTGTCAAACATCATCCGCAAAAAGGCTAGATAAGCTTCCAGAAGATGAAGAAATTTTGAAGAAATTGCAGGAAAGATTGCAGGAATATGAAATCAGCATACAGTTGATTAAAAGCTCTAGTGAAGTGGGGATAAAGAGTGATTGCTCAAGCTATTGTAAGTAATTTCCTTTTGGAAGATCAGTTTCAGATACTTCCAGCTAGGGCAGCTGACATAAAGGCTTAGGCTTCTAAACATGAGGTCACAGTCAGATTCTTGGAGCCTGTAGATTTTGAGTTCATTGTTTCAGATGTTATGGCATGGAGACAGTTTATTACTGAATTGACTGGGCCCACTTAATCTTTTGTCCTAAGCGCACATGGAAATATAATTGTAATATTTTTTGTATTTAGTTTTTGATAGGTAGACACACTAGAAGACAAATATTTTCATAACCAAATGTAAAGGAATCCCAAAGGGCAGGATAACCAAGAGTTATTGTGTAAATGTATAAATATAGCTAGAATCGAATAGAGAAAGGACTTTTCTAGATTTCTCATGTGAAGTACTTATTGTAAGAGGAACTATTTCTGATTATAATAAAGAGGATCAAATTTTCTACTAGAGAAGGAGCTGTTGAGTTTCAAATGCATGTTGTGTGGATGGCTAGATAGAACTATTTCTGTGTTGGTTGACTATACAGATTTGTGAGATCGTTCTAACTCTGAACTATTTCTTGGTTGTGAATGATTTCATTTCCTTGTTTTGAATCTTGTGTAGCAAATGAGTAATGAATGCTTTAATAAACAATGAGCTATCTCTATGTTAATCTTTATGTTGTATTCCATGTATTTTGAATTATATTAGCTATCTGTAAAATTCTGTGTACATAAAATACAGTACATTACTCATACAAATATTCATCTTTCTCCCTAGGGATAGGTTAGTTAGAATTAGCTTAGTTTAGCATAGTTGTTATTTTATTTCTATGGTTTAGGAACAAAGGGGATAAGACGGGATATAAGAACCTACGCATCACATTGTGAAACATTGGCTTCCTGATCATCTGCATTTAATATAGGCACTTGCATATCATTTATAAAAAACAATACAAAAACACATATAAAAGGTGGACAGGGCCACAACTGGTAAAATAGATTTAAACTGTTACTTAACCCTATGGTAGCCGGACCATTAATCGAATGGATTCCCCATACCAAATAATAAACGAGCTAATTGGAAGCAGTTGTTGGGGAGAATCCCTACTGTCGGTACCTACAATTTTCTAGGCATCAACAATTTTGGCACTAGAAGGAGGGCTGCCAGTGCATGGTTGGCCGAGGAAATTCATTTTCTCGAGAACATTTTGCCGGTGATAGTTTTGAAACTAATTTTCCCAAGAGACCTAGTCCTAAAGGAAAATTTAATCCTGAGTCAGATGTTCCAAAATACCTTTATCCTCTCTCTAATGAATTCGTTTATCATTTGAGAAGAATCGCAAGGTCGTATGCAAAAAATCTTGGAAGACTGCCAAATATCCCTGATCTACCTAGAAGACAAACTCACAGAAAAGAACACCCTTACACAGAAGATTCAGTGTTAGTAGGAGATTTTGAAGAGTTGGTAGATGTAACCTTGTAAGAAATTTTCTAACCTCTCAATAATTTGGGACCAGAATCCCCGAATTGTTCACCCTTTTGAACCCCTGTTCAATCTCCATCTTGGTCCCCACCCCGAATCATGGTCAGAAATGTACCTCCAAATCCTAATGCTAATCAACCTCCTCTTGTGCCATCTTGGAGGGCTAGAACACCACTAAACTTAGCTACTCCAATGCATGCTTTGCCACATAATTATGAAAAGACTTTGCCTAGATTTGACCCGAGGGAAGGCATACCTGTGGACGACCGTCTACAGAGTTTTTTCCTAGATTTGGAAGTATTATCAGTTGAACATGAGGATGTGGTTTGTAGGATTTTTCCTCATACTCTCAAAGGTAAAGCAACATCGTGGTATTTTGGATTACAGGCCAATTCAATCACAGACTAGGCCACTTTCGAGAGAATGTTTAAAAACAAGTTTTGTAGCCAAAGAACTACTGCTGCTTTGATGAAAGAACTGTTGGCTCTAAAAAAGGAAAAGAAAGAAAAATTGTAGGACTTTACTCATAGGTTTGTTACTCACTTAAACAATTTCAACGCAGCCATAAATCCCGTTGAAGAGACTTTAATAGAATATTACACATCGGATCTTGGCACTAACATGGCCATGTTTGCTAAAAGATCATTTAAGGCCTCTTTGGCTGAAACATATCAAGAGGCTGAGCTAGAAAGCGTAAACAAGTATCCGGTGGAGCTAGAAACAAAGACCTTCAGTAGTAAGAAGCCTATGTTATTGACCAAACCCAAGGATGAACGATTAAATGAATTGGAAGGGGTAGTCAAGATGGTCCAGAAGTTGTCCAATAAGATTGTTGACATGGAAAAGGAGAGAGAATCCAAGAAGCAATTCAAGCCTTATTATAGGAGAAAAGATGAAAGTGGTTCCTCCCAACCACCTACGCACAGTCCTTTCGTAATGAATCTCACTGAGGTTGGTGTTGTCCGCC
Organism: Pseudotsuga menziesii; assembly: GCA_001517045.1. Taxonomy (NCBI): domain Eukaryota; kingdom Viridiplantae; phylum Streptophyta; class Pinopsida; order Pinales; family Pinaceae; genus Pseudotsuga; species Pseudotsuga menziesii. Next base: position 21,354 of record LPNX010045055.1, read on the forward strand.
GATTGCACACCAGCAGCATAAATCTTCCGAAAGCTGTCTCCTCACTTGAGAAAGTGGGAGAGGTGTGACCTTGGGGGCAAGCACAGA